>OY744516.1:234695251-234757751 GCA_963556195.1 Sepiola atlantica | reverse complement strand
ATAAAAAAAAAGATGGCGTAAGTATAAAATACTGTGTGAATGACACAAAACAATAATTATGAAATACATAACTCAGAACACAGTAAGACTAATTAGCGTCAATCGGAACAACCGCTTACCATTGATTTCTTGCTGACAACGACCATTTGACTTCTCTGGGATCTGAGTGGTAATAAGTCTCTCCAAGGTCCCAGTACTCTTCGCACACTTCCCATGGAGATCTGACTAGTGCTCTCCCTCCTCAGTCTTCCCGTCTTTCTTGAAACTTCACAACTATTTTGTATGGTATCAGCCAAGGCTGGTGACATCATTCTTTTTTGTGGGAGGCTAGTTCATGAAATGTGTTACAATTTTAATTCTCCGGGTGTTCTTTATATGCTTTTGTTTTCGTTCTATTGCAACTTCCATGCGACTAGTTACATTTCGCAGTTTGTACCCACAAGTTCCCTTAAGATTTCAGCCATTTTAACAATAATTGCTGGGCGTTATATGATCTCAGTTATCCCTTTAGTTACAATTTCTCTCAGTCTTTTTTTCCATTTTTTTTCGGGACTATTCCTAGTGCTCCTACGATTATTCGTATTATATTGACTTTTTTCATATTCCATATCCGTTTCAGTTCTTTGGCATTTGTGTATACTTGCTTCATTTTCCTGTCTTCTTGGTTTTGACTTTGTAGTCTGCTGGGACAGCAAACTCTACGATCTGGCAGGATTTTACTATTTACTGACTATCATGACATCCGGTCCACTTGCTTTAATTTGTTTATTTGTTCGTAGATTCATGCCCGAGATGATTTTGTGATTTTCCTTAGCCAGTACTGCCTCCGATTTGCGTCCGTACCATTTCTTCGCATGTTCAAAATGTTGTCGTTTGCGTAGTTCTCAGTGTATTGACTTCCCCAAACAGTTGCGTATGTTCTTGTCTTCTTTTAGGACTAGTGTGCTGAATTAACTTATTATTTGATTTTCTGTTTCCTCTCTTTGTCAACAGAGTATAAATCTGCGTTTTACCTAGGTTTAGTCTATGTTTGCTTTGATATAGTTCTAATCGGATTGTTCTGGGCTACTGTTAATAGTGATCACGTTTCTCTGTTAAGATCTCCTTTTCGTAGCCAAGTCCAGATGTTTTTGTGAATTTGGTCACTTGTCATTCTTGTGAATCATAAGTGTAGCGATTTCTCTTCGCATTTTTCATTTTCGTCTTGTTTCTCGTTTCTTTGTTCCCAGTATTTTATTGAAAGAGATGGAGAGTACTGGTAATCTGAGGAGGTATTTCGGCACTCAAACTCCAGAGAATACGATTATCAGTGAGCAATCACTGATGACGACTTGTGTGAGGACCCCCTGTGAGTATTGAATAATAATAATAATAATAATAATAATAATAATAATAATAATAATAATAATAATAATAATAATAATAATAATAATTGCGATACCGCAAGGTCATCAGCGGTGATGAACGAAAGAGGTGGAGCAAACTGGAAGTCTGAGGAGACTTGTTGTCACTCAGACTCCAGGGAATACCACAGGTTGTTGGCAGTGGGTGATCACTGACGATGACCAGTGTGATAACTCGTAGTGAGTAAATAATAATAATAATAATAATAATAATAATAATAATAATAATAATAATAATAATAATAATAATAATAATAAGAGCTTCACAGCGTGTTCTCGTATTACAGAAATAAAATAATAATTATAAATTAAAAAAATAGTCCACACATTCTCGATCTGCACATATAAATGTGCGTATACCTACACTCACATACAGACCTCAAATATTATACACACATATTGAAAGTGAGTGTGTTATACGATTGATCTAAATTATTATCACTCGGGTTCCTGTAAATACTATAAGTCTGTTTCTGCTGGTATAATAACACTGAACAACAATGAATCTTAAAAGCTGGTAGAAAGTATGGGTTCTTGCACGTTACATATATGCTTCTTTTTCAGAAATCGATGTATGTTTTAGAATGTTTGAGATAGGGATTGGCAATTTATATTATTTGGATTGTTCGGATAACTATTCTTATATTGAATGTTAATCTATCAACGTTTCTGCCGATGCAACTTTCTACCTTTTTCCAGTGTCTCTTGTCGAACTTTGGAACCTTCATGTTGAACTTGCAAGTTTCTACAAAATTTCGAACTGAATCCTTTATTTAATCTACAGGGGAGATTGTTCTCGTTCCGACAGCCATGCTAAGTAGGAGCCCTGAATATTTTATATTTTAGTATCGCTTGTAGTGAGGATGTAATATTACACCTCCAGAAGACTGTCATATAGAACTGATTGTTAATCAACACCTTTAACCGTTACGCAACAGGTCCATGCAGATTTCTTCGTTTGAAAGAGTGCTACTTTAGATGATAGGAGGATACATCAGTCGAAGTGTTGTGCGAATAATATTCAAGATAGTAGTTGTATTCCGAATAATAAAAAATGTTTTTTTTTAATATTTTAAATGCCCTCTGTTTTTACATAGAGACGAGTCGTGTTTGAATGAAAAGGATTTTAAACAAAACCTTGAAAGACAAGGAATGACCTCAAAGCGGAAGCCGATAAAACCACGTGACATCCGGGCGCGGATTTTCTGGTTTTATTTTGCTGGCGAGATATTTCAAGAAGAAAAGATGTGCTAAGGTGCTGTCCCCATATGCGGGGAGACAGCGCGCACAGAGGGGCTGTGTGTAGCGATACGAGATATCCGTCTATCTGTCTGTATGTCTGTTTTTTTATCTCTCTCTCACCCACCTACGAAATTAATCTGCCTCCATGATTATTTTTTGTTACTGTATTTATTTTTCACATAACTCTTTTTTATATAAACATCGGCGTCCGAGCGGGTTTATCAGCAGAAGAATAGAACTTGTGTTCACACGAAGACGACACGGGTGTATAATGGTTTATGCATCCATCGATATGTAAAAATGTAACCTGTATGAGTAGCTGTATCGGTTTGTCGGTCTGTATCCATTTATTTTGGATAGCATTTTAATCGCTAAACACGTAGATAAAATCAAACTGTCTTTTAGAAAAAGCATTCTTGTTACGTTCGTGGTGTTGAATTAATGGCACCATCACTTGTAAAACTTTAGATACTTTTCCCAATTAATTCTTTAAAAAAAATAATTAAAACTGTTGGAAGGCGAAATTTGTTCCGAACGCATTGTTTGTAAAATGGCTACAGATAATATTGATTAAGAATATTAATAACAGTTTCAAGGTTGAGTCGACTTTTCTTAATTAAAAGAAATCGTTCGATCCTGTATATTTGTAAATGGGAAAACGCTCGCTTGCTTAAAAGAAGAGTACAACAAATATTTTTGTATGTGAATTATCGATTTCGGCCTAATTAAATTCCAAATGCTCTGAAAGATAACGTTTTTTTTGTCTGTCGAGATCGCATCAGTGATATAAGGAACGAGATGAGAAACAACGTCAGACATTGAGGTAAGTCTTTAGTAAGTATGATGTTCAATCAAGGAGAACGCTAATAATGAGGAATTATTTTGCTTTTATTTTTCATTCTTTCTGTTTATTTTCATCTTTTTAATTATTTTTAATCCAATTTTTTTAATTTATTCATCATCTATTTTTAATATATTTACTCCTAACGTAATAATATTTTTTTAGTGACAATGTTATTGTAAAATGTACTAAATAAACTTCACCATAAATATCTACGTGTCGGAAGGGCAATTCTGATAATATCTAATAAAATATTGTAAAGAAAGTGAGTTCATTTTACACAGATACATACTCCTTACATTCTTCATCTATTTTTAATTTCTTATACTCCAAATAATTTTGTATATATCAGAAAATAATAATATAAATATTTTTAATGGCAGTGCCATTGTGAAAGAGTACTTAATAAACTTCAACAGGAATGTTTAGTTGTTTAAATTCTTGTTATGACTGTATTTGACAAAAAGTCAAGTGAGATCCATTCACACAGATACATACTCTTGACCGTCTTAACAACTATCCCTTAGAAAATATTGAACTTCAAGACTATGAAGCGTGATTGAAAAGTGTATACCATTCCTACTATACGAGTTAAATACTCACTCAGTAGCAGACGATATGCTAAACAAACAAACACGTGAAACTATTGAATCTCGTTCATTATGACTAACGTTATGACGAGTGTTGGATATCAGTATTTTTTTATATAAGTTTATTTGCTCCAAACATATTGCAACTGAAATCGCAGTGGAGGATAACTGTAGCAAGGGCTAGAGTTTTAAGAGGGCAACCTCGGTGTAGAGTTAGGCCGCAAGATGTTTCTTCATATTACATTGCAATTTCCGACTGTTTGGTATTCCTTAGAAGCTATCAGAGTAGAAAATCCTCTGGCATCTACGGACTTTTACAGTGAAGAGGTGGGATTTTGCTTCTCAATCCTGGAAAATGTTAGAAGTCTTCTTTGCAACGGAGTTGGTAACATCTTGAATGCACTTATCTCAATTTATGTTAAATTAAAATGTCAGGCCAATGAGTTTGGATGTTTACCTTTCGGCTAGGGTGCTATCGGCTCTTACAATCGATGGAGCGTCAATCCTTATCCAGTGGGGCACACTATGCATTACCGACAGACTCTTCGAAAATAGTTCGCATTGATTCATTATAAAGAAGTATCTCAATAGCTAGTCATTATGATCATAATATCAGAGAAAATAGATTATCGAAAAAGATGAACCCGAAAAGGAAATCGTTGAAGTTGAATATTTGTGATGGCGAAGATGGTGTGTTTTTACATGCTTTCTTTTCTATCATCTTTAATCTAACTATTATGAAGTGTAAATAGTAATATTTTCTTAGCAAAACAACGTAAGTGCCGTTCAATAGAGCAATGTTCTTCAAGTTGCAGTAACGATAGCATCTCTGCACAGTCGTTGTGCCTTCGAAGTGCGTATATTTAAGGGTTAAAGTTATGGTTAAGGGTTTGAGTTATGGTTAGGAGTTGGAGTTAGGGTTGGGGTTAGAGTTAGGGTTATGGCTAGGGCTAGGGTTTAGGTTAGGGTTAGGGTTAAGGGTTTGGGTTAGGTTAAGGGTTAGAGTTAGAGTTAGGGTTATGGATAGGATTAGGGTTAAGGTTAGGGTTTGGGTTAGGGGTTTGGGTATGGTTAAGGGTTGGAATTAGGGTAGGAGTTAGGGTTATGGATAGGGTTAGGGTTAGGGTTAGAGTTTGGGTTATGGATAGGGTTAGGGTTAGAGGTTTGGGTTAGGTTAAGGGTTGGAGTTAGGGTTAGGGTTAGGGTTAGAGTAAGGGTTAGAGTTAGGGTTAAAGTTCGGGTTAGGGGTTTGGGTTAGGTTAAGGGTTGGAGTTAGGGTTAGGGTAAGGGTTAGTGTTAGCTTACCCAATCATCTACATATGAAATAATTCCACTATCAATATAACTACTATTCTCGCGAAATGATAGATGTTATGCCCCTCGTCTGTTTTATTAGCTTTATACCGTTTCATGTTATGATATTCTTTGTTTACATTCTCTCCCCTTTTTTAGTTTTTATAGATTTTCCATATCATCGATATTTACATAGTTAGTATCCCTATTCAATCAACTTATCATTTCTATTGGTTTATAGGCAACTGATCAGAATTGCGTCCTATAACCTCACTTCCGATCACTTTTTCACATTCTTTTAACATTTTTTATTTTTTGGACGTGGAAATAACACTACTTTTATATGATCAAAATAGTCAAACGTGTTAGTGTGCATCTTTTAAAATTGTTACAATTATTTTTTCCGGAGTTGATTAATATTTTGCTTGTAGTACATGTTCTCATAAACGGAGTTTACATGGCTCTAATTATTAATACGTTGGGTTAGGGTTAGGGTTGGGTTCGGTCTAACGATTAATACGTTGAGTCTCTACTTTATGTAGTCTGCTTCGGCAGCTAAACTATACTATTCCTGGACTAACATATGTCTTCAGTATATTTTGATACTACCGATAGGGTGGAGGTTTATATGGAGAGCAATAATTGTTTCTATACAATATGTTTGATCACGTCTGAAGCATGTTGAATTTCGAGCTAATACTTATAGGGAAATTTAATTCCAATATATATGTATACAAAATTGATGGTGATATATATATATATATATATATATATATATATATATATATAATAATAATAATAATAATAATAATAATAATAATAATAATAATAATAATAATAATAATAATAATAATCCAGGTAAAACATCCACAGGGCAGTAATCCAAAGAATTTAAATCGGGTTTATAAAAAGTGCTCAAAATCTAATAGAGTTTTTATATATAATTATTTTTATTTACACAGACATGTACAAAATCTGCGACACTAGCATGTCGATGTTATCGATAAACAACTATTACAAACTGAGATCTCATCAGGCAGAGTTAGAATCCGTTTGATTTAATCTCGTTACTAATTTCCCTCGACAGATATGAAACATGTCTTTTAGATCCGGTTACTAAAATAGCCCATGAGACGCAACCTGGCAACGCGCCTTCAGCCTATTTCTGACTCTGCCATAATGTATATATATATATATATATATATATATAAATATATATATAATTATTATTTATAGTATTAACACTAATATATATATATATATATGTATATATAATTATTATTTATATTATTAGCACTAAGAACGTTCATAGCAATAATGTACTAAAATAACACAGTTCAACATTCTACTTTACGTATTGCACCTGTGAACACCCATCCAATTGTCCGTATTCGTAAGGTTAATTGTGTCGGAATTAATTTATTTTCACATATTTGAGAGAATTTATCATCATGTGCTGAGTATAACTACCATATTATCTACAGTGAATCTTTCCGGTGTAACTGAGATCACACAACTAACATCGGCTTACATACTTTTACATATATTTTTTCGGCCGTATTACTAAGTATCGATTCCATATAATATAATTGTCCAATGTCAACTCATGTCTTCTTTGTAAATTGTGTTAGTGTATCCACATGTTACTTAATATTTAATGTTTCTGGGGTAAGTCGATGCAAATATAAAACATCGCTTCTAATTCAATGTAAAAAGGTTATTTCCTATGTAATTTGAGAGTTTCTCTTGTACATATACTACAAACGATAACTTGTAACCATAAAAAATAGCGTTTTCTTATTCATATCCAATTTCACATAATAACGTTAACTATTATTTAGAACAATTTTGCATATGGAAAAATGTTACATTAAGTAATTTCTTTCCTCGGATTAAAACGGCGTTTGACATGCTGGTAATCAGATTATAACAATAATTGCCGGGTTGTCCTATTTCTTGCGACTATCATAGAAGTCTGGTATCTATTTTTAAATAATTTGATCATGTAGTTAACACGACTTGAATGATCAGTAGAATTCGCAGTTAATTGTATATCCTTTGTGGAATTAAAACGATCTTTCTTAGGGTGCCGTTTGCATCGGTTGAAAAAGATGATGACCATTGCAGATACAGACCTGCAGATAATATATATACTTTTACACCCTCCATATATATATATATATATATATATATATATATATATATATATATATATATATATATATATAAAGTAGAGAACTAAAAGCGCACCTTTAGGAAAGGCAAAACCTATTGTGAAATGTATATATCTCAATATACCGGATAGAGCAGATAGAAAGATATCAGGATGAAAAAGAAATTAGAAAAGCGAAAGGCAGATCATTGTTCAATTCAGTTGCTCAATTCAAGGTATATTCCGCAAAAAAGCAATTCATTAAATCAATTTTTTCCTTAAGCCAGGCTTATCAAAGATCAAAATCTTATCATCAGAGGAAATTGCTGGGATAGATAAGTTGGCGAAGAGCCAAGATTTAAAATCTGAAAAAGTAAAACAAAGATTGTGCGAGAAAAAAAACAAGGCAAAAGTGTCTGATTGCAAAAAAATCCGGTGTCAAAAAGTCCAGCGGAGAACGTGGTTTGTAGGTAGGCCGTCAAAATCACAAGAAATAAATTGAGAGGTTTCAAAGTTAAACTCCAGACACCAACGTCTTCAGGTGCGGCCAAAATAGATACAATCAAGAGAATAAAAAGTCCAATAGAGGGTTCGTTCGTGGATGCAACGTCGCTTTTCTAATTCCTGTTCATCCTTCTATTTTTAATTATATATATATATATATATATATATATATATATATATATATATATATATATATATATATAAACAAAAGGAATAAATATACAAATAAAAGATAAATAAATACGTAAATAAAAGACCCCTTACTTTTCTTTGACACTCCCTATCCTACAAAAAAACTTCAAGAAAATTATCAAAAAGCACAATAACACACGTCTTTTTAAAAATAAAAACCTACTCCTGATGACGACAACGAAGCTTGAATACGCTAGAGATATGATCAAATCAAGAACAATCGGAAACATATTATACTGGCTGCAACAGGAGACAGAAAGCTTGCTCAACGAATCGGGAATATTGCAACTAAATCACGAAACATGAAAATTCCATGCCATTTAACAATACCTATATATATATATATATATATATATATATATATATATATATATATATATATATATATATATATATATATAGTAATCCAGGTAGGGTAAATATCCAGGTAGGATAAGAATCCAAAGGGAATCAAACCGGGCTTATAAAAGAGTGCTCAATAAAAATATAGAGCTGTATTGTGAATGATTTTATTCAAACACGTACAAAGTCTGCTACACTGGCATGTCGATGTTATCGATCTACAGCTATCAAGAGCTGAGGTCTCATCAGGCAGAAAGTCTTTTATGATTCAACCCGGTCGCTGAATTCCAAGAAGAAACTTCCTGGAATTCAATACTCGTCAACATGGGCAGACCCAATTAATATCTTGTAATAATTTATTTTTCCTTCTACTTTTTGAAGAAAGAAATGAGCGAATTACGATTTAATAATTTGTTTTCTTGTCTCACTGGACTAATCAGAAAATAACAAACTTAATCAGATAAACCGGAGGGAAATACAAACAGATATGTACGTATGCACACATATAAACACATTTACACAGTTACGTATTTACATACTCATTCACGTACGCAGATACACGAATTTGCAGCATACCCCCATGTTGGTATAAACAGATATATGTACGCACACACTTGCACCTACAGATGTGTTCGTATATACAAACACGTGTATGCCCTTACATGCAATTACGTGCTCACGCGCACATATGTATAGGGACACAAAATTACACCCGTTGGTAGTAATATATTTACATATACATACACTCGCACACGCCGTACACGCACTTATAAATACACACTTATTTAAACACGGGTGTGCACGTAAACAAACTTAGATACAGACCCAGGTGTAAAATCTTACTCTCAAACACACACATAGACATGTATTTTAACCTATATATATATATATATATATATATATATATATATATATATATATATATATATATACATTGCACATCTACACGTTCGTATACACCAAAACACAAAGTAAATTCACACATTTTCACACACACTACTATTTATACACACTTAAATACACACAGGCATTTTTCGAAAGAATACACCAAACCCTTGATTAAAACCACTTAGAATCTTTAATAAAAGAAAAACCGTGTTATAAAAATCACGCCAAAATAATCACATTTGTATCACCATTGTATCCTGTGCAAATATTCGCCTCCATCTGATTACAACTCTTAACGGTCGGCGCAAGAATTACAGCAGGATAATAGAACACGGTGTCCATGTTTATTCTCTCTACCATTCTTGGTATAGAAAAACGGAGAGGGAAAGCAAGAGAGCGAAATGAAGAGAAAAGGGGACAATAGAGGGAGGACAGCGATAAGAGATAAAGTTACGAAACGTTTAATTTCATTAAATTCCCAAAACAATTTCGTTGTTTGCTTCTGTATCGTTATTTTTGCTCTGTTTCTTTTATTTTCAAAGTTTTTATTTATTTATAATTTAACATTCTCTTGTTATATGATTCTGATTTATTCGATTTTTTATCACGTTTTGAATTTCAACTTTATATGAACCTAAACATCATTAAGTCGAGAATTCATATCAAATCCAAGAGCTATTAGGAATGTTGTACTATTGCACATGAACGAATTTGGTAGAAACAACATAAAAGTTATGTTAGTTTTGATTTCGTTCTATATTTTCCCAGCTTTTTTTCCTGTTATGGTTGTTGTTAATCTCATCGTAGTTCCTTTATCCGCTGTAACGTATTATCAATAACAACTTTAGTTTTATTTATTGTTATTTTTTTTAATATACACTTACTCTAGTTCACATACGACACAAACGGAAAACATGTACACTTACTATCTTCTTCGTTTATTAATGCGAGTAACACTATAACTATAGTCGCATTGTTAGTTTATTGTTGCTTCAATAGATCTTTGTGTGTATGTTGATATTCATGTCTACGAATTCGGAAACAAACTTGAATGTAGTGTACATTGATTCAGCAGAAATTTGTTAGTCTCTTCCTCACTCGTTCTGGATTTTATCGTCTTTTTTCTTATTCGCTCTTCTGTTTCCCATGCGGGTCTGTCAATTTATCTTCATCGCTTAAGTCTTTACCCACGTTTTTTTTACCCACAAATTAAATAGAATTCCAGTCAGAATTTAGAGGCCTCGGAGTCGGCTGAAAACCATTTTCATTGTGAATTGACTTCTGTCATAGAAAGTCTTAATACAAATGAAACATTCCTAAGTCAGTTAAGTTTCAATATTATTTACCAAAAGTATTCCTCCCTTTATTTTTGTAGCTATATCATTTCACAAATATATGTGTAACATGTACCCCACTCTCTTCGCCCCGTGGGTATCGTTGTCGGTCACTCACGCAAAGGTGTTTGATATCTTGGTCGCGGTGCCAAGTTTAACAGATACATCACTCTTATCCGGTGTCACGGAACCACTTGAAACATAGGTGGTCCACTCGTGTCTCTAACTCACGTCTCTGGTTCTCTACACAGAGCTCTTGTCAGACCGTAAACACCCTCTTTGGCCGATGATCGTCGTAGTGGCAATAGAAAAAGGATATGTCGGTCGAATTTCCTCCGGATCGGATGATGATGTAGATGATGATGATGACTCGTTGATTCTCGTCCCTGTGAAATCGAGGTTATTCGAGCAGAACAAATCGACAATAGGAATAATTCAGCAACTTGGCGAATTCTATTTGTATCAATTAATTATTAACAAATTAAAGGAAAGACTTGATTTTACATTAGCTTGATATCTACTGTATCGTAAAAAGGGTCTTCCCTAGGTTGTCTCTCTGTGCGTGAATTAATTTACATCGCAAGTTCTTAATTAAGTCATTAATCACTGTTTGGGAAATGGTGGCTGAGTCTGGGAGGCTCTCACTAACACGAGGCGCGGATCGCGACCGCTCGGGCCGAATACCCAGTTCTAACTAACTTGTCTTTTTGCCTGACTCTGAGGAACTGATCCTAAAAAACCTTTCTCTTGCCGAACGGGTGTATTTCATACCCTTTCCTTTTCAAACATCCCGTTTCCCCTCTCGGGGGTTGGTGGGGTGCGCGAAACCGACTTACTCTCCCTCTCTATCCAATCCCTCTCCCTGTCTTTCTTCCTCTCTCGGAGTTGGGTGGTGTTTGGTGGTACGCTTTTCAACGGACAATTTGGAATTCACCTCTTAGTCTTTATCTCCCTAGAAAACAATTATTCCCTCTCTCTCTGTCTTCCAAGTGTTGACACCTCTGATTAAGATTTTGCCAACACTTTTGGCAGCGTATGGTAAATGTGGTACATTGCGTGGCGATAATTAGGTTTGACAATATATACCACTTTTCCAGACGGACCGACGCCACTTCTTCCCTGTTTAAAGCAGTCGATTTGTGTTGAATATATACTAGCCGGATATCTCCACCTCGTTTTACGTAAGGGCCTAGCATCATCACTAAGATGCATACTAGCGCGCTCCCAGGTATCGGATCCCTGTCGGCCTAATTATTTTGTCATATCCTCCCAATCCATATTTCGTGTCATTTACTCGTAATTGACATCTCCCAGACCGTCACTTTTCCCGCACACACAGAGAGAACAACGGGTAACACAATCAAACAATAATAATAATAATAATAATAATAATAATAATAATAATAATAATAATAATAAACTGTAGCTAAAAATGGAACAAAACGTTTTCTTTTTCTGTTTTGTTTTCTTTTGTCCGTCTTTCTTTTTTTCTTCTTCTTTTTCTCTTTCTAGTCTATAAAACATTAAGACTACATATGTATTGGTGTGTGTATGCATTTTGTGGTTCTATATATATAATGTATTTTTATGTAATTATTTTTTATTGGGGATTGCAGCGTTCGTTGTTTTTTGGCTCACTACTACTTCGATTGCTTCACTTCCTAAGTCATTAAGATGCAGACAATTGCATTTTTAGTAGCCCTTAACTTCATAGGACGTATTTTTTGTTAATACCAATAATGCAATCACCAACAAAAATAATTACATAAAAATACATTATATATTCAGGTCATAAAAATCATACAGGGCGTCTTAGTTTGATGGTAAAACGCTGGACTATAGACATCAATATCGAAGGTTGGATCCTTGTCTAAGATAGCTATGCTGATGACAGCTGTGAGCCAGAAACACGTGTCCATGGATTACTTTTATGTGCGTATGAAATATATATATATATATATATATATATATATATATATATACATATTACACAATTTCCAGATTAAAGTCATTTCTAAAAGGCATACCTAAGTATACTTCACAGACCTTTGAAGGTTTTTAAAGCAATAACAAAAATGTTGCTGTTAACATTCTATTTGTTGTAATAGTGATCCACGTCGCTGGATATTTACTTAATAACTAATTAATTGTACACAAGAAACAATATACATGTTTTATTAATAAGTACTTGATTCTTCATAAAATATTTTGTGAATGAAATAAACTTGAGAAATAATAGACATCGCAAACGATACACTCAAATTACTCATCCCGGAAAAATGTCCATAATTAATTAAATAATTGCATGATAAATTAGGAAACCCGGCTTATTTATCAGTCAAGCTAGTGAGTACAGACGTTTACTACGTGCAGACGTTTTTCCACGTGCATTTGTAGATGGAAGAATACAGACATATGTGTTTGAATATCGAAAATCTGACTATGAAAAGTTGGAGTCAATTTTACACATATTTGCTGATGAAGGAAAAGCTGCTTTTCAGAAGATGACATACATGATTTGTAGATATTGCTGCACGGTGCATGATTTGCATGGAATAGAAGAGAATAAAACAGGGGTACGCCACCACCTAGCTATAAAAATATGGGTTTGTGGAGATGCTTTCGTTCTTTATGGTTCTCTCTCATTTTTTTCTCTTGAGAAAACTTTCGGTATGTTTATATGGTATCAATGGCTGTTGAAACTCCTGAAAGGAACCATAACCCTAACCCTAAACCTGCCCTAACCCTAATTTCTAACCTTGCCCTAACTCTAAGTCTTAACACTGCCCTAACCCTAATTCCTAACCCTGCCTTAAACCTAAACCCTAACGAAATCAACAAAAATAATCAGTAAAAAAGTTTTTAAAAAAGATTAATCTCGTTAAAAAATGTAAAACAACACTTACTTGATTAACTTTTCACTGTTATTTATTTGTTATGTTATGTTTAATCAGAAGAAAAAAAAACGTAAAACAGTAACTGTTTAATTCAAACACTTATTTAAATCTTCGTTAAAAAATAAATATTTGTTTCATACAAATGATTTTGCTTGTTTTTTTTTTCGCTTGTAAATTCAGTTTGTGATTTTTTAGACGCAGGTAAGTCATTCGGCATTGTCTGGCGTTTAACGTAAGCATCCGGTAAAGCACCGATGCCGAGACACTTTTAGCGCACGTCCTACTGTATAAAAGCACTGAAATAACAACAGAAATGTTGTCAATATCTTAATAGATAATACGAGCACGAAACTAAACTGCCGAGGGATCTCTTAAATAAGCTGGTTGCGTTTTATTCCAGGACATTGCATCGAAATCTTTCTTTCCATCTGCATTTTTCTGACTACTCATCTACCCAAATCGATCCAGCTCCTTAAAAGCGTTCTCTGTATGGCACACAACTTCATCGAATGGATAAACCCTAATTTGTTTATTCTGGAGTGTTGTGGCTTACACCTTCGTAAATACTACACTTAGATTAAACTAGAGTTCACAGATGTATTTACTCGTACAATATATGCGTACCAAACTAAATAAAGAAAACATATGTAGATTATGGTCAGAAAACATATGTAGATTATGGTCAGAAAACATATGTAGATTATGGTCAGAAAACATATGTAGATTATGGTCAGAAAATGAGTCAACGAACGGTTGAGATGCCGCACACCCAACAAATCCCAGAAATTGTCTCGAATACAAAAGAACAAACTAGATGTAAATCGGAGAACGTTTTATGTTTCAGTTTGATGTTGATCTGCTGATATTAAGTAACGGATACATGTTTCAGTTTGATGTTGATCTGATGATATTAAGTAACGGATACATGTTTCAGTTTGATGTTGATCTGATGATATTAAGTAACGGACACATGTTTCAGTTTGATGTTGATCTGATGATATTAAGTAACGGATACATGTTTCAGTTTGATGTTGATCTGATGATATTAAGTAACGGACACATGTTTCAGTTTGATGTTGATCTGATGATATTAAGTAACGGACACATCTTTCAGTTTGATGTTGATCTGATGATATTAAGTAACGGACACATCTTTCAGTTTGATGTTGATCTAATGATATTAAGTAACGGACATTTAAATATGCTTTAATTTAAAGGGCATGTGATTCTGGCTATGATCTTAAAAGACACCCAGTGATGAGGCCTCTATGTGGGAGCTGTGGGGAATGTAGAGTTGCCCTTAGTTGAAATTGCTCCCAGGTCCACTCTGGCCCGGAGTGGTAGTACCTGTAAGGGTCCCATCTATGCGTCAAATAGAACCTATCGGCGCTACAAGATCAGGCTGTCTGAGGGGATTGACTTCCTGACTCAACAGGAACCAAACATTGATGTTTTATTGTTTTTTTCTTTTTCTTTGCAAAACTCAATCATGTTCTACAAAATCCAAAACAAAAAACAAGAATTCCCCTCCTTTTCCAGGCTACCCCCTATTCTCATTTTATCTCCCATTCTTTCCCACTCTTTCTCGTAACCGAACACCATGAATGAATACTTGAACATATAAATAACTTGAAACATACAAACTTTCACCAAAATGACCAGAATTGGCATTAAATAACCCGAAAATTGTTGATATTCCGTAAAACAAAACAACCAAAGCAAAGGGCATGCCTTGCTATTATGCTTTCCCAGAAAGAAAACTATAATGTATTCCGCTTACATAGCTTTGTAGGTTGTTACACAGGAAATTAAAAGTAAACACGTGAGATCATGCCGGTCACAGTAAAATACGGAAATGTGTTTTTCTATTTTAATTTTAATTCAAATACTATCAATAAAAATAACTAAATGTTATTGACACCACACTTACGTTTTCTGATAAACGTTCCAGATGAAAACAACAAAATATCAAGAATTATAGAATAACCAGCCCAATTACAGACGAGCCCACGAGGTACAGTTCCTATATTTGCATACCAGTAAAGTAAATTCGTATGAATCAGAATAGTACACTTTTGTTGACCGGTTTGATTTTGTTATCGGCATTCTGACAGGAGAGACTACGTAATGGTTGCAACTCTCCCTAAGTAAAAGTGGTATTATGGAATCGACTGGATTCGAACTTCGCACACCCGTTTGCTCAGTCCGTGTTATTATCCACTTAACCACCGTCATCTTACTTGTATTACAATACGCCTCGACATGGGTACATTCATATATGAAACTAATTATCCAGATTGAAATTAAGATCTACCTATATATATATATATATATATATATATATATATATATATATATATATATGAAGTAGATACGTTTTTTCCCCTGTACCTTCTCGGAGTATAGGTAAATAACTACATGCATCACAGGCTACTAAACTCACCACTACAATACACTTATTCACTCGAGCGTGTTTTAGTAAATTTGTTATTATTTCTTTCTATATAACACTAAATATTACATTTGTCCCACCATCCACGTCTCTCCGAAAAACCAACTCCATATAGGTGGTAGCAAAAACATTTCCCCCTAACAATTCTGTACTGTCACTCTACTCGTAGACACCGGGAACTAATAAGCAGTTTAATTTTCACAAAACACCGGTTCTTATTTATTATTTGCCTGGTATTAATTTAACACGCATGCCAATAATCAAGCTTAGGTTAATTGGCCTATTTTCACATGTATTTGTAAACCGAAACAGTGGCGCAATCGGTAAGAAAGTAGGTTTCATGATCGCCAGTTTTAGCGTTCGATTCCATTCTACTCTACCACTTTTCTACTATACCTCGGCTCATCGTATAATTTCTACTATGCCTTAGATCACCCAATAACTTCTACTACACCTTGGCCTATCACATAGTTTCTACTACACCTTGGCTTACTTCATAGTTTTTACTATATCTTGGCTCATCGTATAGTTTCCACTATTCCTTAGCCCAGCTCAGAGTTTCTACTATACCTTGGTTCACCCCATACATTCTACCATACGTTGGCTCATTGAATAGTTTCTACTATACCTTGGATCACGCAATAATTTCTCCTACACCTTGGCTCACTCCATAGTTTCTACTGCACCTTGGCTCACCCCATAGTTTCTACTATACCTTGGCTTCCTACATAGTTTCTCCTATAACTTGACTGGTCGTATAGTTTTTACTATACCTTAGATCACCCAATAGTTTCTACTACACTTTGGCTCACCCAATAGTTTCGCCTATACCATTGGCTCATCGCATAGTGTTTACTATATTTTGGCTCACCCTATAGTTATTACTACACAGTCTCACCCCATACTGTCTACTATACCTTGACTCACCCCATAGTATTTACTATATCTGAGATCATTACGTAGTTTTACTATACCTTGTCTTACCCCATAGTTTTACTATACCTTGTCTTACCCCAATAGTTTCTACTAAACCTTGGCTACACGATAGTTTATACTACACCTTTGCTCACAATATAGTTTCTACTATACTTTAGATCACCCCATAGTTTTTACTATACCTTGGCTCACACCATACTTTCTACTATACATTGGATCACACAATACTTTCTACTACACCTTGACCTATCACATAGTTTCTACTACACCCTGGCTCATCCCATTGTTTCTACGACACCTTGGTACACACCATAGTTCTTACTACACCTTGATACACACCATAGTTTGTACTTCACCTTGGTTCACTCCGTAGTTTCTACTACCCCTTTGGCTCACCGCATTTCTTCGACTATATTTTGGCTCACCGCATAGGTGTTACCATACTTTGGCTCACCCGATGGTATCTACTATACCTTGGCTCACCCCATACTTTCTTCTATACCTTGGGTAACCCTTACTCTTATTATTAGTACTTGGCAAGATCACATATATAAGTTAAATATAATTTATTATTGAGTTATTAGTTTTTTAGAAAATGTACGTATACGTAATAAACCATCTACACACTAATAGCATACAAACAATATCCGGTTTTGGTATAAAAGTAAAGAAACGACGGTTGATATGCCGCAAAACCGAACAACCAACCATCTTTTCTTAAGCAACGTATCCAACCAAGATTGTATAGTGATTTGCTTGTCTATTTTACGCTAGAGAAAACATTTTCTTTTATTTAATCCAAAAAAGCACGATAACTATTTTAAACGATGCACTGTATTCGATTAGGTCTGGCTGCGAATTTTCGGTCTCAAAGAACTGGTTCACTTGAGTTAATTCGAGAATCTGAAACTATTAAGTTAATAACGCTTATTTGAGTTGTTTTCAGGGTTGTACTGTTATACCCTCATTCTGACGTCAGACATAAAGTGTGATAAAACCAACCAAGTAGAATGTTAGATAGAATGATTCGGATTGGTGTGGGAATTGTCTTTGTACGGATTCTTTGCTTTTTGTTTGTTCTCTTTTCTGACGTTACAACACACCGCCAGCCGATTTTACACACTAGATACAACTCGAATATCGATTCTGATACATTATTCAATTTTATATTTACTTCCATTCTTTTTATTCGCATTTTTATGGTCGACCCGACTAGGATATAATCGAATCATAACCCCAGTTACTTCCGTTTCACTTTTTCGGGAAGATGAGACCGACAAATGATTCATATATAAACAAGACATTCCAAGCATGCGTCTCATACTAAAACAACAGACGCAAGAATATTTAAGTAGATAACCACAATTATATATATATATATATATATATATATATATATATATATATATATATACATATGAATGTATATATATATATATATATGTATATATATATATATATATATATATACATATATAAATGTATATTAATGTATATATATTTATATATATAAATATATATATATATAAATATATAAATATATATATATACATATATAAACGTATATATATGTATATATATATATGTATATATATGTATATTAATATATGTATATATATATACATATATAAATGTATATATATGTATATATATGTATATATATATATATATTAATATATGTATATATATATATACATATATAAACGTATATATATATGTATATATTAATGTATATATATATGTATATAAATATATATATATATATATATATATATATATATATATATATATATATATATATATAAGGCGCTTGCCTATGTATGCGCGTGTTTGTATTTGTATTTGGTCGTGTGAAAGTAAAATAGAGTGAAGTGTTTATTGTTGTGATTTCGTCCTTGGCAAATACGCATCTGCGAAAGATAATTGAATTTAAAGAAATACAAAATTTTGTCTCCTCCAATGCGAACATTCATAAATATTCCCATGAGACTGGCATGCACATATTTGTGTAGGTGTGTGAGAGCGCCGTGGGTTAGAAAGCTAAAACATGGAAGAGATTACCATTTTACTATATATATATATATATATATATATATATATATATATATATATATATATATATATATATAGTAAAATGGTAATTCAAATCACGACACAAACGCTCAGAACCACACGGCTGCGAGAAATCGACATAGACAGTAATTGAAATAAAGGTACACGCACCCGGGAGGCGGAGAAGCGTCTTGTCGTCTACAAGCAGAAATTGCTTAGCGCATAAATGACAAAAAATCTACTTAATTTCAAACATGACTCTACTTTTAAGACTATTACATATTTAAATGGGGCCTTTTACTAGAAATATTTTTTAATATTAAAGTGGTTTTTTTCATCTACAGACGACGTTGTTTCGGGATCTCTTACCATCATCAGTATATGGTGGATACGTAGCGTGAACGCATTAATCTTCAGAATTAGAATTTAATTCTTGGGAACAGGTAATGTAAACAAATATACAAACGGGATCATTCCCTTCAGATTCGTTGAGTGCGAGATTGCCACATATATATATATATATATATATATATATATATATATATATATATATATATATATATTCATATATATAATTTTGAATGTTGGCTTTTCCACTGCCAACTTATATATCTATGTAATTCCTCTGATGATAAGATTTACATCTTAAAGAAAAAATAATAAACATATTTTAATTTTATTTTTACCGAGTACACCTTGCATTAAACAATCGAAGTTTGTCATTCGTACATGTTTAATCCCCTTCTTTCATCTATCTTTATATTTATATATATATATATATATATATATATATATATATATACAGATGGATAGTCATATTTCCGTGTATATATATATATATTTATTACATATAATGTGTTTTAGCACATATTATTCCCTTTCCCTATCACTCACAGACTCTGAATGTTTACACAATTCTGTGGATATGGCGATGCTGCTACTACTGGCGTCATTTGTAACATTTCCCACCGGACAGGGTATTACGATTTTAAACGTATGTTGCTCTTTCCAAGTATTTACTGCCTCACTTAAAAAACGCTTATTTCGGTCGCTTATGATATTATGCGTTAGATATATCGCATGGTTATTTCAGATTAACGCGATATATATATATATATATATATATATATATATATATATATATATATATATATATATATATATATATATATAGTCATCCACATACTGTTTCGCTGTTTCACAGCTCATCAGTGCGGCAAGACCAGTTAGTGCATCAAGCCGGGATTGAAACTAACCCCTACACTATCATGCGACACTGACTGAATGTAAGATATATCTCAATGTAAACATTGTAATTGCCGTGGCTCGAATTAGTTTTTACCTAATGAGCTATGCCTTAAAGCTAATGGCAGTTTACGATATCCTTACAAATTAAGTTCTACCGGGAGGGAGCTTCATATAGTCATCCACATACAGACTGTTTCGCTGTTTCACAGCTCATCAGTGCGGCTAGACCAGTTAGCGCATTAAGCCGGGATTGAAACTCGACCATCGAGCTGACGGTCGGCGCTTCTAACCCCTATATATACAGGGTGTTTCAAAAGTCTTGGGAACATTACAAATGCGTATATCTCATGAACTATTCCAGGTAGAAAAATGAAACTGGTGCCATTTTAAAGCTTGCTTAATCAAGTTTTTGGTCATACTAATGATTTTCGTGTTATCTTTCCAGGTGCAGTAATGGCGTTCTCTAAACAAGACAAGGCATTTTGCGTCCTCCAATTTGCAAAGACTGAATCGTGGACATGTGTTCAGCGTGCATTTCGCAGGAAATTTAAAAAAGAAGCCCCTGAAAGGAAATCCATTGTCAGATGGCATGCTAAATTTGTGAAAGATGGGTGTTTGTGCCCAAGTAAGCGAACAGGTCGCCCTTCAACTTCAGAAGATGCAGTTGAGCAAATTCGGACAGCCTTTCAGCGGAGCCCCCGTAAATCAGTGAGAAGAGCCAGCAGGGAACTTCAGCTTGCTCCAGCAACTGTCTGGCGTGTCTTAAGGAAACGACTGCAAATGGTACCTTACAAGCTACAGTTGGTCCAAAAGTTGAAGGACACTGATAAGCCACTTCGCCGTGACTTTTGCATTGCAATGCAAGAGAAGTTGGAAGATAACGGCTTTGATGACCGGCTTGTTTTTAGCGATGAGGCGACCTTCCATCTGAATGGCAAAGTTAACAAGCATAACACTCGCATATGGGATACTGAGAATCCTCATGAACTTCTTGAGCACGAGCGAGATTCACCAAAAGTGAACGTGTTTTGTGCAATTTCCAAGAAAGGTGTCTATGGACCGTTCTTCTTTGAAGAGGCAACTATCACTGGTGAATCCTATCTCAACATGCTGGAAGACTGGTTAATGGCTCAGTTGGAACAAGCAGAATCTGATGACTTCATTTTTCAACAAGATGGTGCACCACCACACTGGAGTCTTAGAGTAAGGCAGTTTCTTAACACAAGGCTGCCTGGTAGATGGATTGGGAGATCTGGGCGAGGTGATGACGTTCTCATGCCCTGGCCTCCTAGGTCTCCAGATCTTACCCCGTGTGACTTTTTCCTTTGGGGCTTTGTCAAGCAACAAGTCTATGTGCCGCCCCTTCCAAGAGATATTGACGAACTAAAGGCTCGAGTAACGGCAGTTGTAGGAACCATTGACGTCAAGATGCTGGAACGCGTTTGGCAGGAAATGGACTATCGACTAGATGTCTGCCGTGTGACGAATGGTGCTCATATTGAGCAACTTTGAAGATTCCCCACAAAACTTGAAACTTTAACCTTTCCAACGGTACCAATTTCATTTTTCAACTCCTAATAGTTTTTGAGTTATTAAAAATCGTTATGTTCCCAAGACTTTTGAAACACCCTGTATATATATATATATATATATATATATATATATATATATATATATATATATATATATATATATAATGTGTGTGTGAGATGGGTGATGCAAATAAAAAATAAAAAATATATATATATATACTTTTTTAATATCATGCAAATTCAACGATTGTGGTGTCAAAAGCAGTACAAACACAGTCGCAGATTTAAAGAATATGAACGCAGGGATTCGTTTTGTTTTTGTGTACAAGGGCACGGTGTTGTCTTATTTAGTGACACTGACAATAAAAATCAATTCTATTATGCCACATAGTATTACATTTGCTTTTAAATATTTGCGTGAATAATTTCGTAAGAAGTAAGCACTTAACATTTTAAGAAAGTGCATCTAATTCAATTCGATATACTCAGACGACTATGAAATTACACTCAAATAGCAAGGAAAATTGTTATAAATACAACAAACGTCGTTGAAAAGTTCCACCGGAAACGCAAGCGCCTATCTAGTTACAGAAGTTGCTTGAACGTTGCTTTATATTTTTCGTCAAGGTTGACCCACGACCTCTTTTCTATGAGCAAATCGTGTGACAAGGCAGCGGAGATTTTAGGGAAAAGTCTCGTCGTAAATCTCATTTTGTTTCTTTAGTTGCACGGTAGACGGAAATCCTAAGCAAACTGTAGTTGCCGTATATCAATGTTTTAAAAACAATATATAAAGAAATGACAGAATAACGGAATGACTGGTAAACGATAATCACAAACCGAAGTCTGACGCTTTGTAAGTAAGAATGCACTCATACAGTTTACTTCGTTAAAGCGTGTCCAATTTATAAATGTGTCATGTGAAAATGGCGGCTTGTTTAATATCGCTTAAACAACTATAGTATGAAATATCTAATTAATAACAGTATAATGATGTTTTAAAAGATGTAAAGGCATGTTAATTCTGATGAAGATGTGTTTTATAGAATATAATGAGTAACGAAATAACCAGTAAGCGATAATAACAAACCGAAATATGTAACTTTAAAAAATCCTGTTGTTTACTTAGCGATTGCTGAAAATTTAATTTTCAATAATTTCTGGTTTCATAAACATGTCTTGACATACGTGTTCATTTTAACGGTTGAAACTAATTTGTCATATTTTTAAAAAAGTACTTTATACAGAAATAATTTACCTGTCTGGACACATTTAAAATATAATTTAAAAATGTTAATATCGAGATTGTTCATTTTGTTAATTAAAGACTTAAGTACATAAATGATGGCTTGATTTTGAAATGCATCATCTAGTCTCTATCACAAGCGTTGTCAGTCGAACGGTTAGTCTGTCACGGTTAGTCTGTCACGATTTAGGTTTTCAGAGGATTTTCATCGCTAAACGCGCAGATGTAATGGACGCTTCGTATTTAAGATTTCTTTAACGGACCAACCATATACTTTCTCATTGAAATAGTATCTATTTCCTTCTCTTTTCTGTTGTTTCTGGCTATCTTCAGTAGAACAAAAGAGCTCTAAAGTATCTTCACATGACAACTTATATTTTGTAATTTCGAAACTGCAACTGAAATCTAACTACAACTTATTTGATGTCATATGATAAGAAATCATCGTCTCATGCGATACGTGACTCTGAGAACTAACATTTGCAATACTATGGTTTTTAAAATCTGTCACATCCTTACTGTACTTGACAATGATTTCATTTCACCCAAAATGATATTTAATAATATATCAACTATTTCAACTAGAGATGATAATATCTCAGACTGTATTGTCTATTTATTTAATTCATAGCGAAAATTGCTTCTAATAAATGACACTCAAAAATTCTTTCAAAATATCTGAAACTTTAAGATACTTAGTCGCATATTTCTGAGTTTGTTTTTTAAGGAGTGCGGATTTTCAGCCTTTTTGTACAAATGACTTACTGCTTATCAATGCTCGAATGGATAATTGTTAATTAATGAGAGTGCCAGTTGCCGATGGAAAACATCTTTGAGAGGATTCAAAACAATGACTTCAATGGTCAGCATTTTATTTTGTAAGTGGACGGCTCGACGAAAATTTGTTAACATTGAACTTAAAAACGACTATGTTGTATTCACCTGGGAAGAAGCTCAGCAGTATTGCATTCCACAGATGAAAGCTTATCAGAAAGGGCATTCGTTCATGATAGTTCCGTTTCAGTCTAGGAACACGGAGGAAGAATGAAACATTATTTACAGTTGTTGACGTTAGATTAGGTTTTTGTGTGAAGGTTTTACAAAGAGGAAGCAGAGATTGGAACTTAGTGATCATGTACCATGACGAAAAACGTATATAAATGCTTACAACGTCTCTTCTGTGTAAAAAGGGGCTTCAGAGAAATGAATAGATAATTCCCCAACAGATTTTTAAATCGATTCTGTACTGTGTAAAAGCAGAAGATAGTGTTATGAGTGGCATCTCCTTAGATGTGGCAACACTAGTTCAGCTTAGGACGTATCTGGATCAAGTACAGTTAGATGATTGCGCCAGGAGTGGGATACCTTCTAGAACGGTTGAAGGAATCGGCCATTTTTCCTGCCACTTTACCAATGGAGTGTATGTAAGTCTTTCATGTCAGGCTTCAGTTTATCGTTCAAGAACTCTTACTAGTTATAATGTTCACGGGTAAACTTTACAATATTTAATGCGTCAGTTTATGTACCTTAAATTGGTGAGTTTTGGCGCCATTACAAATGCGACTTTCCCCAGTCTATCACACGTAGATTTTAAAGTGAATGTTCGTCTATCTTTCACGGTTAGGTTTTGAATAATACTTTTGGTTGTTTTTAACGCTTAGGTTTGAAATATAATTTCAATTCGTGTGTCACATTTTCTTTTCGACTATCATTGTTGTGAGTCTGTGATGAATAATTTTCAAATATCATTTTCGTTGGTCTGTCATACATTAATTTTTTTAAAATTTTCTTTATTTAGTCATGTTTAAGTCTTTAAATATATTTGCTTTCGTCTGGCATGATTTATTTTTAAATACCATTTTCGTCGGTCTGTCACATTTAACTTTAGAATTATCTTTACGTTTTATTTGTAAATGTCATCTTTAGCTGTTCTGCAACGTTTAAGTTTGAAGAAGTATTTTCATCGCAAAACGCGCTGTTTGAATGGACGCATATTCAAAATAACCGTTATTTTATTTCGATTGAGTAAACCAAAATGTCATCAGAAATTTGTCTCTTGAAATAACGTTTGCGTCTTTTTTTATAAACGTTTTAGTAAAAAAAAAAAATTTTGAATGCAGAATAATGTTTGTTCGCCATTTTTTTTTTTTGTAATATTTCTGAATTGGTAAAGCAAGCATGGACATCCGTTTATTTATTTTTTTTACAATATCAAAATCCTTAGATGTTCTTTTCCAGAATGAGCAAAAAAGTCGACTTTAATTTTATCAAGACAAACGCAAAGAATGGAAACATTCTTGTTATGTTCTCTTTTAATTCTGAATAAGTTACAGATTCCATACTGACTCATCTCGTACATTTTCATTTCATTTTTCTTATTATAGTTTTTTTGTATCTTAGTATTGTGAATTCGAAGTCTGCTATATTTGCCGCACATCGAATCTGATTGGATTAAAAAAAAAGGAAATCTACTGAATATTTACGAAATCGTTATCGAAGCTGGCAAAACGTACAAGAACCTTAGATTTTGTGGCAAAAAGAAAACATACAAACACAAAGTCAGCAGAAAAGTTAACCTCACCAAAAACTAAATCTCTAAATATTATCTGAAGAATTTGCTTCGAAAGAAATAAAAAATAGAAATAAAAAAATTCACTAGCAGATTGCCTTACATATTTTCGAGTATGTACGCACGTACCTACTAGTGCGTGTCTAACCGTTAAGGTTTTTATATATGTGTGTATGTGGGTGTGTGAATTGTGCATATCTGAACGAGTGTATAGATTTTATGTGTCATTTGCTGCAAAAAAATATTCTTACTTTTTTTTTCGGAAATAGGTTACTCCAAATCTGAATATCTTTTACCGATTTTTATATTTCTAAAACTCATAATTATCAGAAATCAGGTATTTATTAAACTTTCAAAGCATTTCATTTCCATGGAATAAGTTGGTGAACACATCATGAAATTATCTATCTATCTATCTATCTATCTATCTATCTATCTATCTATCTATCTATCTATCTATCTATCTATCTCTGCCTGTGTGTGTGTGTGTCTCTCTCTCTCTCTCTCTCTCTCTCTCTCTCTCTCTCTATATATATATATATATATATATATATATATATATATATATATATAGTCTCGGAAGTTTCTCAACCATTAAAACTATATTAAAAAAAAAAAACTTAAAAAAAAAAACAAACTTATAGTCTCAAGTCTTCCAGTGGAAAATCACTCATGTAAGTCAATTTATTTTTTACAGTTATTATATTAGTTAGTTTCTAACACTATTTTAAGGGATCATCAGTTGTTTACCATGAAAAACTGTTTCGGGAATTTATATATATATATATATATATATATATGAGTATATTTCGGAAGCAAGCCATTTATTATACACGCGTCGTTACAGACCACGGAGTTTTCTCTCTTCGCTATCTTTCTTGTTAATTTCTCGACGCGGCAAGCGATTCGTCGGTTTTCTGGTGTTAATTGGTGGAGTATGGCACCTAACATTGTATCGTGGGTCATTCCTCTAGCGCTTTCGGTCTCTCGACCGTCTTCAGGAGGCTGTATCTTATTGTTACTAAGAGCCGTATTTATAGTTTTATTATTAGTTATATATCTATTAATTTACATAGTATTAACAATAAGACACAGCCTCCTGAAGATGGTCGAGAGACCGAAAGCGCTAGAAGAATGGCCACGATACAACGTTAGGTGCCATACTCCACCAATTAACACCAGAAAACCGACGAAGACGAGAAAGATAGCGAAAAGAGGAAACTCCGTGGTCTTTAACGGATGCCAGACATTCACCGGCTAGTTAAGCCTAGAGATCTTTTTAAGATTCTAACCGTCCCTTTAAGTGCAGTGTGTTTCTGTGTCTTTGTGTGTGTTGTTAATTTCGCAAGCACGACATCTCTTATTATATAAAGCTAAGTATGTTTATATATTTAGATATTTGGATGTCGTGGAATTACTTCGAAACTAATTAACCGATCATTATACATTTCAGAGCACAACTGCTCAGCGTAAAGAAGGCGCACTTTGAACTATATTTCGTTTCATTTAGTTTTATACATTCTAAAATCAAAATCATTTCATGTATTTTTATCAAAATTCGCAAAAATATTCTTAGAAATAAGGTTAGATATTCTTATATTTTATTTCAATATTCTTACATGGACATGACTTTTATGCAAAATTCTTCTGTTCGGCGAATTAATGCCACCAACCATTGGACGGGGATTCTTCTAAAACATCGACAGCTTCCGAAGAAATGTAAAATGTTTCAAATTAAAGAATGTTGCGAAAATTATCTCCCTTGGCAGATCAATAATATCTGAGACTTACAATATTCGTGAATAAAATATAGGGTTTATTCCTCTCACATTTACGTAATACAGTAACGGTGGCCGAATTTTTTAGAATGTTGGATTGGATTTACTCAAGTCCAGGGTTCAGAGCGTTCGACCGGAAGTGCAGTAATAAAAGTTGCACTGCTGATTGTTAGTGAACATGAAATATATATGTCTGTGGATAATAAATATTGATTTATAAAAATCATTATATATATATATATATATATATATATATATATATATATATATATATATATATATATATATATATATAATTATTTATTAATATTTCATGTATAGTCATATAACATTTTAAAAGGTGATATAATATATTGTGGATAGATTTTTAATATTTACTTCAACAGTGTTTAATACGTGAGTATAGCTTATTAGAATGAACATATATTTATTGCAATTAAGCTACACAGAAGCGCCCGCCTTTCATCCCCGTGAGGAATCGTCAGGCTAAGTGAACAGTTTTGTTTTTATATATGAACGTGATATTTAATCTAGCTAATTAACCAATCAGATTCGTTGTTATTTCTCTCCCACTGGGTTGATGATTTTATTAGCCAATTGCTGAGCTTCTTTTAAGCAAAGGCCCGGCTGACCTTTACTTGACATCTTTTTCTTTTCTTTTGTTTGAATCCTTTCTATGAGTGTTTAACAGTTGACTTCATTTTAGCAATAATTTATTTTCTTTTTATTTTGTTATTCATTGCTATTTCAGATATTGATTTAACTTAATATTTTATTTATTCATTTCGAATGCATGTAGTTATCAAAAAAATGAAGTTGATTTGATTTCATAATCTATTCACACAAGTCGTCAAATATATATACATACATGTACTGGCCCATACACATTTCCTATCAATTATAGGCGAGCGTCCGCTTTCTTTGAGTTTTTAATTCACCTCAAACAAGGCAGGACGCCACTGTAGACGTAATGAACTACTGAGAAAAAGGGTGAGAGTTTGAGAGGGTCAACGTAAATTGGAAGCTGTGCAGCGAGATGTCTGGTTATATTAGTTTTAAATTTCTACATGTTAGTACCGTCAGGAAAACAGGGAGCAGAGAGGGATTTTCAGAGTAAAGCAGCATGAAGAAAGAAGCTTTTGGAGTAGAAGGCTCTCCGGCATCTGGGGACCTCCACAGTGAATGGATGGGATTTGGCAGATTATAGGGTTGGTCTAGTGAATTTGCGTCGTAGGGGCACCAGAGCAGCAAGTTCACCAGAGCACAATGTATTTGTAAAATAGGCACAAGGAAGCAACATTACGGCGATGGGACAGGGGCTAGGGCTTGGTGGATAGTGAGGGACCTATTAAGTTGGCGACTCTTTTTTGGACCTTGTCTAAGATGGAAAGACTAGTGGATTGTGCACCAGCCCAGGTGTGGCAACAATACGCTATGCATGGACGAATAGTGGCTTTGTAGAGATATAGGATGATGTTAGGTGTGAGGAGTTTACTAGCACGGTAGACGGATCCCACCTTCTTTGCAGCAGCCCTGGCAATGTCTTCAATGTATTTGTTCAAATTCGTGTTATCTGTGAAATTTAGGCCAAGGAGTTTGAATGATGCACTCTAAGGTAGGGTATTATTTGCCATGACAATCAGTGGTTGAATAGGTTTCTTGTAGTTATTGAAAGAAAGTAGCTTTGTTTTTGCGACATTAAAAGTTACCATCCATCTTTTACCCGATTCCACTACAGACTGGAGATCATTTTCTAAGGATTAAACCATTGCCTCAGATATGTGCGCGTCGGTTTTGTCCACATGACGAGAGTAGAGCGTGGTGTCGGCAGCAAATATTCCTATCTCAATCTCAATGACATTCGGGAGGTTATTTATGAAAATCAGGAACAGTAGAGGTCCGAGGATGGATCCCTGGGGTACACCAGCATTCATGTCATGTTGCTTAGATGAACGGCCATCGAGGACAACCTGGATCTTTATTTTTGTTAGAAAGGATTTTATTATATTAAATATTTGTCCAGTAAAACCATATGAGTGCAGTTTCAGGAGAAGCCCTTCATGCCAGACCTTGTTAAAGCCTTAGATATATCAAGTGCTTCCGCCCTAACTTCATCTGCTTTGTCCAGTGTACTATATATGCCTTCAGAAATGACCGTTAGGATATATGCGACAGATTGTGCTTGTCTAAATCTGCATTAATGATCAGAAAAGGGTTTAGCATAAACTAGGTGTCTGTCTATGGCTAGATTGAGTAATGATTCAAAGAGTTTAACAAAGATCGGGTATAGACTGATTGGGCGGTAGTTTAGAGGATCAGTTCTATCTCAAGGATTCTTGAAGACTGCTACAACAGTGGCAATGTTTCTAACTATCAAGGAAACAAGTTTCAGCAAGGCATTTGTTGTATAGTTTGGAGAGGACATGGGCCAGCTCAGCAGAACATTTTTTATTACTATTACAGGTAGAAGATCAGGCCCACAGGCTTTGGAGGTGTAAAGGTTTTTTATGATGATTTTGACCTGGGATGGGATTATGACCAGATTCTCAAGTCTGGCTTCAGTCCGCAATGGGAATTAAAGGAGCAGGTGATTTGCTGAGTCCCAAGTGGAGTTTAAAGCGTAACGCTGGGCAAATAGTCCAACCTTATCAGTTGCTGTGCAAACAACATCGCGGCGATTTGATAGCGGGGGAATTGTCGATTGCCCATTGTTCATCACACTATTGTTGATTTTCCAGAAATCAGGAGTACCAGTTTCTGTGATTGAATGAGATTGTTGGTTATCTCTTTATACCTTCTCTTTGCTTCATCTATCACTCATTTGCAATCATTTCTTGCCTCTATAAATTTCTGTCTATTAGTAGTTGACTTATGGCGGCCGAATATTCGGAATGCCGTCTGCCTCTCAGCAATAGCAGCTGCACATTCTGAAGTGAACCATTGATGAGAGTGGGGTTGCTGTAGAATTTACCCGTGGGGACATAAGCATCAATGTCTGTTTTTACCCATTCGATTAGCTTATTTGCACACTGATCAGCAGGGAGTGAGAAGGTTTCAGCCCATGCTGCGTCGCCAATATGATCCCTGGGAGATTCAAAATCAGCCTGCTCATAGTTTCTCGTCGTTTGGAGCAACGGCTCATCAGCTTTTGAACGAGTTTTTAAGGTGACAAGTATTATTACCACAACATGATCAGAGTTTCCGAGCGAGCTATGGGCATTCGCCACACAAGCCTCGGGTAGTGAGGTCAAAAGTAGGTCAAGAAGTGAGGCTCGCTGGTTCGCACGAACAAGAAGGCGGGACGGAAAAGTGACAGTCTGTGAGAGGTCGTGAGCTGAGGAGAAATGAAAGATAGAGTTCCCAGCTACATCAGTAACGGTAGAAAATCTCAACCAGTAACGGTGGTTTGAATTAAAATCCCCAAATACATGTATTTGGGCATTCGAGTCAATTGAGAGTGCTCTGTCTAAGCTTTCAGAGACGGAATCAAGCTAGGTACAGTCCTGGTTCGAAGGAGAACGGTATAGGAAATATAAGTAACTAACTCTTTTATGCAAGGTCAATCTAAAGCAGATGTAGGCTTGATTATCTTATTCTAACCTATGTTCTCTAGTCAAGAGGAGCGTGTTCCGAACATAAACTCCCAGCCCGTGCATATGTTTGTCAGAGTCCTTACAGTAGAGTGGAAGGTAATCAGTCATGTCAAAGTAATGAGAGGACATTGAGGATTTAAGGTTCGTTTCACTTAGTGCTAAGATATCCGGGGTGTTTGCCAGGAGAAAAGTTTCTACGTCATTTATGTTGGTCTTAAGTCCCCGGCTACTTGTGAATGCAAGCCTCAACGACGGAGGCGAAGATTTTTTTTTTTTTGGTGCCTGGTTAAGTTTTTAAAATTTTATTTTGTAAATTAATGTTTGTTTTAAGATAGAGTGGGGAGGGCAAAGTGGGTGCTTGTTTGGTGTCAATAAGCTCACACAACCAGTCCATTAGTCGTGACTTGGTTTATAGGAGTAGTGGCCTCGGGACCCTCCCCCCCGGAAAACTCTAAGGCCCTTTTCCATCTGCGACATGGCACGTACAGTTACCCACGATAATATGCAACTGTTGACGGAGCAGCCGTTCTTAGCGCAACCTAGTTCCTAGTAATGTTTAATCAGCGATGTTTCAAATCAACGTATTTTGTTCCTAAATGTGATTTTACGGTCGGACTAAACATAAAGTGAAGTTATACTTATTTTTTGTTATTCGGTGTTTCTCTAGAAAATATTGTGCCTTAGTAAACAATGCCTTTGGTTAAGCAGTTATTTTGTAGTGGACAACGTGCACTAGTTCTACAGTTACAATTTTTCTTTCCATTATTCACTTTCTTATTTCTATGTGGGTGGTTGCTATAAGCGTTTGAGTGTTTACTATTTCTAGTGGTAATATTATATATTTATGTTATTTTTAGTGTTGCAATTGTACACATTTTGTGTTTATCTTGGTTTCTACTACTCTCATTTAGTATTTTGTTACTGTGTACTTACACACACACACACACACACCCACACACACACACCCACACACACACATATATATATATATATATGTATATATATATATATATATATATATATATATATAATCAAATATAAACCAAAGTAAAAACTTTTAGTAAATGGAACCTATTGTGAAGAGGATTAGCTCAATATACGAGATAGAGCAATTTACTGAATACACCTTGCATTGAACAATTGAAATTTGAAATAAATTTGGACAATCGTCGCATATTTATCACTCTTTTTTCTTCTATCTCTCTCTCTATATATATATATATATATACATATATATATATATATATATATATATATATATATATATATATATATATATATATATATATATATATATATATATATATATATATATATATATATATATATACGGCCTGTACGGATGATGGATAGAAATGTTACATTTTTCGAATAAACAAATTAAGCATTGAGAAAACAAGAATATTGTTATATCGCAATTGCAATAAAATATATATGTAATTTAAAAAATGCACATTTACTTGAATTTTGCATTAAGCGACCACACATAATTTTCACGTTGTATAGAATAATTCGAGTTAGCTTCTCCTTATATAAGGTTTGCTTATTTTGAGAGATAAAATGTGTATTATTATAGGGTTGTACTATGCTATTCTTAAAGTCATTTTGTATTTGTTTAAGAAACCAATCATTCACATATGTCTTTTAATGCACTTCAGAAAACGACAATTTATCACATTATAAACAGGCTGAGGGATGATACTGATTCATCTGATTAAAACTATCTCGATATCGTCTTGTTAACGCCACTGATGACTTCATAGACGCATATATATATATATATATATATATATATATATATATATATATATATATATATATATATATATATATATATAGGTCGATAATTTCGTGTCTACGAGAGCGGGAAATGGGGATTGAGAATATAATTAGCGAGAAGCAGAAACTGAATTAAAGGGAACCCCTCGCTTGGCCTCTTGTATTGATGTCATATTTATATCCACGTATCATTATCGTGCATTTAATTCACATTTCCGATTATGAGTCAGAGTCGGCTAATCAAAACTCTCTCGGTTCCTATCTATCCGTACGCGATGATCCATTTCATTACAGTCCGTATGTTCATTTGCGTCCATCGAGATTTGTTCTTTCTTTCTGTTTATCGATTTGTCTCCTTGCCTAATCATTTGTCTCTCTGCCTATCCAGTTATAGACACATCAAAGAGATACCGCTTTCTCTTCCATGTTCATATATGTCGGACTGTTTGTTTCTATGTATATCCATCTTTGTTTTCTGCATCTACATCCGAATGTACCTCAATTAAAAGCGGTACCCGTCTTCTATCCGGTGTATATATGTGTCAGCCTTGTTTGACATTATTTATAACTATTCGTATCGCATGACATTTACATGTATATACAGTTAGAATATTATAAGTGTATACTATATATTATGTATGTATATTTTCAGTATTTATGTTAACAGTGCTCAATGTGTGGTTAACTGTTGCTTCTGTGTAGCTAACTTGCCATATATATATATATATATATATATATATATAAATATATTTGAATAGATTTTTTGTGGTACAAAATTTTATTATACATTTAAATAAAATAAGTGGAGCCATCTTGAATAAAGGGCAATATCACAAGTAAAAAGTAAGAAGAGAGAAAGAAAAAATGTGTTCATGTATAATTATCGAATAAAATAATTAAGAAGTTTCGTTACGAATAAAAGTAGGAAAAAACCCAACCCAAGGTACCTTTCGTCTGACTATATATATATATATATATATATATATATATATATATATATATATATATATATATATATATATATATTTCTTTATACTGTTCCCCGTCGACCCAGGACTGTACTCTGCTAAACTCTGTCTCTGAAAGCATAGATAGAGCACTCTTAATTGACTCGAATGCCCAGATACATGTATTTGGGGATTTTAATGCCCACCACTTCGACTGGTTGGGATTCTCCAGCCTTACTGACGCAGCCGGCAACTCTACGTATAATTTCTCCTTAGCTCACTCCCTCTCTCAGACTGTCGATTTTCCGACCCGCATCCCCGATCGAGTAGACCAACATGCCTCACTTCTAGACCTTTTCTTGACCTCTATGCCCGAGGCTTGTGTGACGAAAGCTCATAGCCCACTCGGCAATGCTGATCACATTGTGCTAATGATACATATCACCCTAAAAAGTCGTCCAAAAGCTGATGAACCGTTTCTCAAAACAACAAGATACTACAAGCAGGCTGATTTTGAGTCAATCAGAAATCACATCAGTGACGCCCCATGGAGGGAAACCTTCTCACTCCCTGCCAACCAGTGTGCAAACTAACTGAATGGGTCCAAGCAGGCATCGAAGCCTATGTTACCATGCGAAAATACTTTAGCAAGCCCCACTCTCCTCAATGGTTCACCTCGGAATGTGCAGCTGCCATTTCTAAGAGGCAACAAGCATTCCGTAAATTCGGCCGCCATAAGTTTGCTACTAATAGACATAAATTTATAGAGTCAATAAATAATTGCAAGGCCGTGATAGGTGAAGCGAAGAGAAGGTATAATGAGTTAACAAAAAAACGCATCCAGTCACAGAAACTAGGTACACGTGATTTATGGAAAATCTACAATAGTGTAGTGAATAATTCCCCCACTATCAAACCACAATGATGTCGTATGCACGGCCACTGATAAGGCTGAACTACTTGCCCAGCGCTTCGCTTCTAACTCTACTTTAGACTCATATAACCACCCCCTCCCCAAATTCCCATTGCGGACCGAAGCCACACTTGATAACCTGGTCATCACCCCATCCCAGGTCAGAGACATCATAAAAAACCTTGGCATCTCCAAAGCTCGTAGGCCTGATCTTATACCAGTATTAGTAATAAAGAAATGCTCTGCTGAACTGACCCCTGTCCTCTCCAAACTCTACAATAAATGTCTAGCTGAATCTTGCTTCCCTGATAGCTGGAAAATTGCCTCTGTGGTACCAGTCTACAAGAGTTCTGGGAATAGAACCGATCCTCACAATTATCACCCAATCAGTCTGCTGCCGATCTTTGCTAAAATCGTCGAATCCTTAACAAATCTAGCGATAGTAAGACACTTAGATAATGCTAAACGTCTATCTGACCGCCAGTATGGATTTAGAAAAGTACGATCAACTGCGGACATCCTAAAGGTCATTACTGAACGCATGTATCATACACATGACTAGGCAGGAGAAGCTAGGGCAGTGGCGCTTGATATATCTAAGGCCTTTGACAAGGTATGGCATAAAGGGCTCCTCCTGAAAATACGCTCATACGGTATTACTGGGCAATTACTTAATATAATCAGATCCTTCCTACACAAAAGAAAAATCCAGGTTGTCCTTGATGGCCGTTCATCTAAGCAACATGACATAAATGCTGGTGTGCCCCAGGGATCTATCTTTGGACCTCTGTTGTTCCTGATCTATATAAACGATCTCCCTGATGACATACAGTCTGAGATTGGTTTATTTGCTGACAACACCACGCTTTACTCTCGCCATGTTGGCAAAACCGACACAATCATATCCGAGGCATTGGCTGAATCCTTAGAAAATGACCTCCAGGCTGTAGTGGATTGGGGTCACAAATGGTTGGTAACTTTTAATGCCGCTAAGACAAAGTTCTTTTCCTTCAATAACTACAAAGAACCTCTCCAACCACCGATTGTCATGACTAATAACATCCTACCTGAGAGTTCATCATTCAAACTCCTCGGCCTAACCTTCACAGGTAACATCAATTGGAACAAATACATCGAAGACATTGCCAAGGCTGCCGCAAAGAAGGTTGGCTTCCTTTACCGTGCTAGTAAACCCCTCTCATCTGACATTATCATTTATCTCTACAAAGCCACCATCCGCCCATGCATGGAGTATTGTTGTCACATCTGGGCTGGTGCATCATCTACTAGTCTCTCCCTCCTTGACAAGGTCCAAAAAAGAATCGCCAACCTAATAGGTCCCTCACTGTCAACCAATATTCAGCCTCTGTCCCATCGCCGCAATGTAGCATCCTTTTGTTTGTTTTACAAATACTTCAATGGATTGTGCTCCGATGAACTGGCTACTCTGGTCCCCCCTCGACGTAAATTCACTAGACCAACTCAACAATCAACTAAATCTCATTCATTCACCGTGTAGGTCCCAAGATGTCGGAGAGCCTTCTACTCAAATAGCTTCTTTCCTCGTGTTGCTGGCCTCTGGAACTCCCTTCCTGCCTCCTGTTTCCCCAACAGATCAGACATGCAGAAGTTTAAAACTAATGTAAACATACATCTCGCTGCACAGATCCCAATTTAGGTTGACTGTCCCCTACCTTCTCCCCTCTTCTTTTTTCTCAGTAGCCCCTTACGTCTACAGTGGCGTCCTGTCTTGTTTGGGGTGAACTATGTTAAAAAAAATTAAAAAAAGGAGAAACTAAAGAGAAGATAGGGGGGCAAAAGAAAAAAGAAAAAAGAAAGAAAGAAGAAAAAAAAGGAAAAAAAACAAAATAATATTCAGGGAATCATCCAGACGTATCTTATTATCGTTTAAGATTGTTTTAGAAAGGTTAAATACAGTAGAACCCCATACTTTGTCTGATATATATATAATCCAGGTAAAACATCCACAGTGTATTACGCCAAAGAATTGCAACCGGGTTTATAAAAAATGCTCAATATAAAATAAATCTGTTATATATGATTACAAAGACATGTACAAAATCTGCGACACTGTCATGTCGATGTTATCGATCAACAGCTATTCTTTCCAAATATGACCTAAGGTTAAGGTCGAGGTCAAACTCTACCTGATGAGATCTCAGTTTATAATAGCTGTTGATCGATAACATCGACATGCAAGTGTCGCAGACTTTGTACATGTTTGTGTAAATAAAAATAATCATATATATATATATATACATATATATTCTTACTATTCGTATTGCATGTATATCTATTGGTAGAGTTCACGTGTCTAGTCATTGATCTGTCTGTGTTTCTACCAATCAGTCTTGTCATTATATCTTGTTGTCGACCATTGCGCTTAATCTTTTTTTCTGTTCATCCGTCTTTTCCCTTTTATCACTAAGTATCTTCATTTCTGTTTTCTTTTTTCTCTTCTCTCTATCTATCTGACATTTTCCCGCGCCATCCTGCTAATTGTTATTTCGTTTTCTCACTCTGTCTTTTTTGTTTCGTTCTATCTATTTTTATTCTTACTTTATGAAACTCTAGGCTTGCAAAGTTTTATTCTCAAATCTCTTATTTCAAAATGTCTGCATTCTCTCACGTGTGGCGTTCTGTTAATTCGCCCTTCTGTTTTTCTCGTTTTGTTTTCTCTCTCTCTCTCTCTCGCTCTCTCTCTCTCTCTCTCTCTCTCTCCGCTCGTTGTCGTAAGTTTTATTTTTCAAGTATCATTTTATCATTTTGAATTTCAACTCATTTCTTTATTTCTGTATTTTTTTCAAAACTGTACCTTATTTAGTTCTTTTAAATTTAAATTCTATTTATTATTCCTTTTCTGCTGTGTAACGTGGTAGCCGTTTAATTTTTTTAAATTGATTCTCGCTAGAAACAGAGAAAATGTGATTATTTCGCATAATCATTTTGTTCTTAAATGGAATTTAATCAATTTAAAACCATACATTAGAATGCCTGCGTTTCTCGTTTGTTGTTTTCTCTTTTCACAGAGGTTACCTTGCTAGACGATTTTATTGAAAATTGCCTGCTGAAACAAAGACACATTGATTCTGCAATTTATGACACAAACCAATTTTAGAGAACGAATAACTTATTCAAGCCGGACGCCGATTTTTAAGCTACAATTAATCAATACTGGTTGCTTTTGCTCTTTAGTTGTGATCGCATTATAGACATAAGAAAGAGAGAGACAAAATTACGGTAAGGGCATAGCTCATCATATAACAGTTTTCGTTAGACCATATTTAACACGTTTTGGATCGAGACTGCACGAGAGGCTACACCGGCAACTCTGAAATCATATCAACCTATATATCATCGGCTTTCTGTATTCACGATCATGTCATATGCAGACAGAGTTAAGCACTTAATATCTGCCGCCCTTTCCGTCTAAAATATATCCACTGCTAACATTTATACTACAAGCACTAACCTATCTTGAATTATTAATCTATCTGCTTAGCTGAATCGTGGTCAGTCTATCTGCTTAGCAAACTAGCTGTTAATCTCGTTGTCAATCTATCAATCGTAATCTTAATCAATCCTACTGCTTAGCTGTATTGTTGCCGAGACGTTTAATTTCGCAGTCTATCTGCTCATCCCTCTCGTTGTCAATCGAATTGCTTATCCTCTCGTTCTTAATCTATCTCTTTGTCAATCTACTCGCTTAGTCTTCCTGTTGTCAATCTATCTACTTAGATTTCTCGTTGTCAACCTGTATGCTTTGCCGTCTCATTGTAAATGCCTACGTATGCGTCTCGATGTGAATCCAACTGGTTAGCCGCCCCATTTAAAATGTGTTCCCTTAAATATCTGAGTATCAACATATGTGCTGAATCGTCTCTTTGTCAATCTATGTGCCTAGTCGACTAATTGTTAATATACTTGCTTAGTAATTCAGTTTTTACTCTATCTTCTTAAATCATTACCTTGTCAATATATATGATCAGCGGTTTTCATGTAAATCCGTCTGCTTTGCTCTACCGTTGCTAATCGAACTACTTAAACCACATGATAAATATATTCTCTTAGCTATTTTCTTGTAAATATATCTGATTAGCCCCAACGCTTTCCATCTATTCGCTTATCCGGCACGTTATCGTACTACTTGCTTAGTTGTATCTTTCATAACATATCTTCTTAGTTGTCTCGGTGTCAATCTATCTGCTAAGCCGACTTTTTGTCAATCTTCTTGCTTATCTACACTATTTATAATGCATATACTTAGTCGCATTGTTGTCAGTCTATCTGGTTAGCCTTCGCGTTTTAAGGAGTATATCCATTTTAATACCCGTGTTTAGATGTACCCATCGTTTTTGTGTCTATCAATCTCGATACAAAAAAAAACTTCTCATAAATCTATTCATCGGTTTTTCCATTTCTCCAGGAATCGTTCTGATTGTTTGTCTTACTTTTCTGCTTTTACCCCTTTCCGTTGTCTATCTATACATCCTCGCAATGCTACGCATCTCCAGATACGTATAATTGTGTGTATAACTAGTCAAGAACTCATTGCTTGTCTATCATCAGTCTTGCCTTCACTTTGATTATTACGTACCGATACATACAGTTTCGCATTCGTCAATTCATTTAGACCTTTACTATCAAAGTAGTTTTATTTCTGTATTTATTACCGATTATTTTGTCAATCTCTCTCTTCAGCTGCCTTTTTGTAAATCCATCTTGTTAGCTTTCTCGTTATCAAGCTATCCATTTACATAGCACGTTGTCAATCTATCTGCTGAGCTATCTCGTTGGTGATGTATCTGCTAAGTTGTCTAGTTTTCAATCTATCTGCTGAGCCGTCTTGTTGTGAAAATACCTGCTTAACCTATTATGTCTCATTCTGTTGTGTTGTTTCTTTTTATCTCTCAAGCTGTCTGGTTGGTCGTATATAAATGGACTTGTATATCCATTCGTCTATTGTTCTAGATCCTTGTATATACATATATACATATATATATAAATACATATATATTCATACATATATATATATATACATATATATATATATATATGATATTTTTATACATCCCATTTAAGAAATTAAAGTTGAGCACTCTACAAAGATGTTAAAAATAGACTGTTACTTAGCTTCATGCAAGGTTCCGTAAACGTTCGTTGAACCCTCTCGATAGTCTACTTCTGCTGCCCGCTTTATAAAGGCACAACTATAACGTAATTTCCCCTTAATCGCGTGGTTATTCCAGGTGGCCGTGGGGATAGAGCAATAGCTTGCGGAGTCTAGACTGATTATGGGAACTATAACTTCCTACACTGATGATAGCAATAAGCTTGAAACGTCGGCATCTGTATGTAATAATAATTTAATATTTATTCATAAATATTCTTATATATATATATATATATATATATATATATTCATATTTATATATTTATATATATATATATTCATATATATATATATATATATATATATATATATATATATATATATATATATATATATATACAGGGTGGGCCAAAATAAGGGTCCTATCTTTAAATTTGAATAACTTGAATTTGAATAACTTCCACAAAATAAAAGTTAAACTCACCAAACTTTATGTGTGTGTAGACTGACCCTTCCGAGATTTTTTGAAATAAACAAAACAAATTTTAGCCGAAAAACACTTCTTAAAACTTACAAAAACTAAAGTATTGTTTTTTACACTGTTTTGAGTTTTTTAAGCAAAAATAATGTTTTCTAAATGAGGGTACGTTCCTTAGGGCTAATACGGCTCATGCTTGCTTCGGAAGGGGTCCTTTACTTATTCTAAAAAAAAAATTTTTTTAAATCAATAAAAAAAAAAGTTATGAATTTTTAAAAATAGGACCCTTATTTTTGCCCACCCTGTATATATATATTTAAAGACCTACTTAATACGAAACCCCGTTCCCAACCATCCCCCAAAGACACCTCTCTGCTGGCATCTACAAGATAAAATGCGCCGTATGTCCGATGTTCTACATTGGGGAAACATCCAGAAACCTGAGATCTCGCATTTACGATCACAAGCGGGACCTCAAACACGACATTTCCACTAATGCTCTTGCGATACACAGGAACACTCTCTCCCACAATTTAAACCTTTCAGACTGCACTCTCCTCAAGAACGAACACGTCGCAAATGCATTGAAAGCGCGACTATTCTCCTTTCATCACCTTCAAACTTCAACTTAAGGCGCGGATCCTATACCCTAAACAGACACTTAGCTAAAGCTGCACTAAAACAATGCAATATATTGCACCACTGCACCCCTGACTAAGTATATATATATATATATATATATATATATATATATATATATATTGAAAAATGTGTTTTGTATGTATGTATGTGTATGGATATATACACACATATGTGTGTATATGTTTACATATACACATGTGCGTGTGTGTGTGTTTATATATTTTTATATGTTTGTGATTTCTGTAAGCTCTCATTTATAATCTACCTTTTTAATACATCTCTCTTTAACCCTTATTTTTTCTATTTTTAAATACCATTTATATTTTTGTTTTTCTCCTAACCTTTAACTTGTTCTTTCCCTTTTGTTTTCTCTTTTCACATATTTTCTACCTCAGTTTTTCATTGTCATGTATTGCTCTTTAACACCCTATTGTTGACAAATTAGCTGACCCATCCCTGTTTATTTCTTTTTAATCTTTAGGTGCTAACTTCCAGTGTATCAATTTCACACCCTTTTTGTTCACTGTTAGATTCTCTGCCGTCTTTTCCCCCCTCCCCCACCCCCTTAGAAGAATGTATCACTTACTTATCATATCACGACATCACTTAATAAATTCTCATATGATCCAATCAGATCATTTTTTTCCATCATCCCATGTGTGTGCCTTCAATATAATATGGAATTATTTATGTATTCTTCATTTTCGGAAGACGTTCCCCACGAACCAAACCGGTCAAAAAATCTCTTGTTTTTGTTTTTCTCCTGCACTTTGACTTGTTTTTCGTCTGTCATCTTTTCACACATTTTGTCCATCACGACACTTCATTTTCATGAATTATCGTGTACCTTACCCCATATATATATAAATATATACATATATATACACATGTATATATATAAATATATACATATATATACATGTATATATATATAAATATATACATATATATATATATATATATATATATATATATATATATATATATATATATATATAATTACTTCTATGCGTACCTCCATAGCTTAGGTGTTTCTACAGATCTCTCTATTTATCTACTTGTCTGAAAGTCTGTATATTTATCTGTTTCTATGCGTATCTGATGTTGATATCTATTTATCCATCTAGAGAAAGAAATGTCTATCAATTCATATATATATATATATATATATATATGAAATTATATCAATATGCATAACCTTCTATATATATGTCCACTTATGTTAAGACGTATATTCGTCAAACGAATCGAGTGTATAGTATACATAAATAAAGCATATTGTTTTATTGTTATTTTACAATCGAACACTTAGGTAGATGTTATATGCTTACACGAGCTAAACACACAAAGTTATGAGTATATATGGCTTTTAAATCGTTCCCAGGTGTTCCTGGAATCCATCACTTTCCACTACATGATACCATATTAAAATTGGATTTTTGAACAACTGCGTCGATACAATGACTTTCTTATTGAAACTTTCTTTGAACTATTTTTAACTTAAGCATATCTTGTTGTCGTTATGAGGGTTAGGGTTAGTGTTATGGTTAGTGTTAGGTTAAGGGTTAGTGTTAGGTTAGGGTTAGGGTTAGGGTTAGGTTAAGGGTTAGGGTTAGGGTTAGAGTTAGGGTTAGGGTTAGGGTTAGAGTAAGATTAAGGATTTGAGTTAGGGTTAGGGTAAGAGTAAGGGTTAGGGTAAGAGTTAGGGTTAGGGTTAGGGTTAGGGTTAGGGTAAGGGTAAGGGTAAGGGTAAGGGTTAGGGTTAGGGTTGGAGTTAGAGTAAGAGTTAGGGTTAGGGTTAGGGTTAGTGTTAGGGTTTAGGTTAGGATTAGGGTAAGAGTAAGGGTAAGGGTTAGGGTAAGGGTTAGGGTAAGGGTTAGGGTTAGGGTTAGGTTAGAGTTAGGGTTAGAGTTAGGTTCTGTTCAGTTCTTAAAGATCTACCTTCCCATACTTTACCTTTTATCTCAGAAGGGGTTAATCAATATTTTTAAAAGTTTTTCTATTCTTTCGCTGAGTGCTAGTATTTATTATTTTTCCCCTACCTGTTTTTATAATTTCTTAACATTTCTAATCCCATCAATCTCTTTTACTTACCCGTCTATTATATCATCTATCATGCCTCTTCTTAATTTCTCGCTTCCGACTATTTGTCTTCCTTATCTCTCATCACGTATCCAGCCCAATAAATACAGCATCTATTTGTCTCTCCTCTTAAAATTTCTTCAGCCTCGCTTTATATTCAATATATAAAATGTCGAGTTCAGTCGAATAAAACCTATTTCTATTAAAAGAATATGGTCGAACGAATCGATCAAATAGCTCGGTCAAGCTTTAATGGTGTGTCTGTGTCCTTATTTCTACTAGTATGTTTACATGCTTATCAAACACTCCATTATCTCATATTCCACACACACGCACATATATGTATATATATATATATATATATATATATATATATATATATATATATATATAGTAGAGAATGGTAGTTTCCTTACAACTTGCATCTTACCCGAGACTTGCATTGCCCACAGCCTTTCAAAAACTTACTACTAATATATATATATATATATATATATATATATATATATATATATATATATAGTACACGTATTGTATTAGTTTCTGTAGATGTAAATCCGTGTTTATAAAAGTGCTCAATAACAAGTAGAGCTGTTCTTTTAGTATATATTTTTATTTGTACAAACATTATTGGTTACATATGTGCATACATGTTTCGGTTATACTCTTCACAGAGAGTCAACCTCTGTGAAGTGTAGAACCGAAACATGTATGCACATATGTAATCAATAATGTATACATATATATATATATATATATATATATATATATATATATATATATATATATATGTATATACACCTGCTGATTTATATATGCTTCTGTATATGTACATTTCGTTCAGTAATATTTTAAATATTAATCATTAATCAATAATCTTACAGTGTCTATTTCGATTGATTTGTGACTTTCTCTTTATCGTTAATCGACAATCGATAGGAAATTCCTCAACTGCTTATCTCCATTACAGTGACGATGAATATGATCCTGAATGAAGGCGTCTAAATTCTCGCCTTGAGCCAGACTAATCTACGCTTACGTCACTATCTTGTTGTCTATCTTTCTCACTTCTCTCTTATCTCTGTCCAATTCATTTCGTTTGCTCTTATCAGGTGTCAGGAATTCCTTTGACAAGTTGCTTTCTATGGCGGACCAACCATCGTCGCCCGATTTGCTAACCTCACCTTCCTTCTCAATATAAAGCCACTTCCATCTCGCTATTTCGTTTACTCGCTCTCGCTCTCTACGATTCATTTCATGCATATTCAGCTACGTATCCTACCTATCTGCCTATCGATTTATCTCTTGCTCATTGTATATCTTTCTATCTGTCTCTCTCTATATATCTGACTATCACTCTCTATATTTCATTTATCTCTTGCTCATTGTATATCTTTCTATCTGTTTCTCTCTATATATCTGACTATCACTCTCTATATTTCATTTTCTGTATCGTTTTTTATCTCTACATCTTTGGATCTCTCCTTCTCTCACTTCTTACTTGATTTATCTTACCGTATGTTTCATGCATTCCGTTTATCACTTTCTTATTCAACGTATACCGCCATCTATTGCTCTCCGTCCCCTGCAACCTTTCTCTAATAAATGATGTAACTGTATCTATGTTTGCTACATCTTTGTTCCTATCTCTGTCGACGCTTCTCCTTTTAACATAACCACATGGTTTCTCTTTTCCTTTGCCCTTTTCTCTCACTCTCGCTGTATCTCTTGATCTGTCTCTACTTAACCATATATGTATATTTTTATATGTGTTCGAATCACTTAATCTCAATCTCTGCTTACCAATATTTCTTTCTTTAACTATGCATCTCACCCTATACCTACCGTTTCTCTGTTTCACTCTAAGATATATATCCATCTCTAATTATCTTACTACGTATCTCTTTCCATCTCTGTCACTTTCTCGCTATATATATATATATATATATATATATATATATATATATATATATATATATATATATATACCTTTTTCTACTCACGTATTGAGCACTGTCAAAGTAAATACTGAAGATTGATACATAAAAATATTTGATGTGGATACATGAATAATATATATATATATATATATATATATATATATATATATATATATATATATATATATATATATATATATATATATATATATATATCGCGACGGTTGATTTTGTTAGTTTAATCACTCGTTGATTTATCGGATTGTTTATAGTATCCTTGTGGGCTAAAGCCTCGGAATTAGAGTTAAAACATGATTTGTGTTCCGGGGTTCGAGTCTTGCGACCGGTATGAATAATCAGCTCTACACTGACAATTCACGTAAGGATGAAACGTATGCTTATGGAGATAAAAACAAATATTTATGATTATATATATATATATATATATATATATATATATATATATATATATATATATATTGGTTGGATTCAAGATGGGGTTTGAAGTGAAATTCTATCAACTTATTATCAAAGGGATCACGGACGAGTGTTTTCTGTCTTTTCCATACACTTTATGCACGATTTCCATAAATCATGAGAAAGAACTATATTTTGTTCATTGGGATTTAGATAATTATATATATATATATATATATATATATATATATACATATATATATATATATATATATATATATATATATATATATATATATATATATATATATATAAAGTCCTGTTTTTCAACGGGCAAGCCTTTAAATATTAATTCGCTGTCTTTTTGCCAATTTAAACCATTATTTTTAGCCCAGGAAGTCTTATTAAATAGCGAATACTTTCCACCTCACGTTTTACTGAGCCTTGTAGCATCCACGAACGTACCTTTTATTGGACCTGTTTGTATCGGTACAGTCAGGGAAACAGGGAGCAGGAAGGGAGTTCCAGGGGCCGGCATCACGATGAAAGAAGCTATTGAAGTAGAAGGCTCTCTGGCATCAGAGGACCTCCACAGTGTATTTACGTCTTGGTGACACCAGAGCAGCAGTTTTTTCGATCATTCTGAACAGCGGCACATCTTAGTTCAAATTCTTCTTAACTATCTGTTCGTATTGGGCAGGTGAACCTGACATGACCATGTGCATTTCACAAATAATTTGTACATTTAAATGCAAAAGCAAACCACTGCAAAGTAATATGTAACACGTTATTGAACGAAACAAATAAATGGGCAGATAAGAGACAGTAAAAACACATTTTTGTTCTTATCGGATCTTTAATATATATATATATATATATATATATATATATATATATATATATATATAAGATTTGAGGTGAATGTGTTTCAATTAAAATCAACAACACCTTGTTTTTCATTCAAATGATGAGATAAACAAGTACAATCAAAAAATAAATTGATCAACCTTCATGTTTTGTCCGACGGCTGTCCAATCAGCATTGTCACGACTTCATTTCAGACGTTGTTAGTATAACTAAATAAGACACCTTTCTATAAATCTTAATATATATATATATATATATATATATATATATATAGAGAGAGAGAGAGAGAGAGAGATAGATAGATATATACATACATATATATATATGTATATATCTATAAAATTGTGAAGTTTATATAGTTTTAAAAGATGCTTTAAAAGAACATGAACTTCCTAATGTTATCAACCGTGCTGCACAGCGTAACCCATATCCAAAAACAAGAGACCAGTAAAAAAAAAAAAATAAATAACATCGTCTTCCCATTTCAATTCTGACGGACAACTACTGCTACTACTTCTACAAAATTTATCAGCTGGACAAAGCTAGGTTTCTAGCGAAATGATCGCAAAACGACAAAAATAAATACACACAAGTTCAAATGAAAACAAAAATATGTCTTGATTTTGATTTTCATTATTATATTCTGCATCCTCTGTGCTTGTATGCGTTCGCCTTTATTTTATTGATATATATATATATATATATATATATATATATATATATATATATATATATATATATTCGACAAGTTATGTCCGTATATTATTTCGTAGATCCTTTCCATTGTCCGAATCAGAATCTTAACAGAATTAACTTCAATACTAGCAATAATATACAAGAAGGTCTACAATGGTTTCGTACTTATTATAATTCCCGGGTATTTACCTGATTCACCTCATTACCCTGAAGATGGACATAGATGGGCCTGAAAGTACTTGGGACACAAATGAAAACTTTGGCACATTAATCGGCCAATTCCCCATCCCAAATTAAGATTCTGATTCAGACAATAGAAAACAATCTACAAAAAGATATCCAGATATAAGTTTTCGGTTATATTTTACAACACTTGCCTTCAAGAAAAGATGCTGCCTCTCTCTCTCTCTCTCTCTCTCTCTCTCTCTATCTATCTCTTTTTATATATATATATATATATATGCTTCACTCTATAATAAACACGAATGCGTATTATTTTTGTAGATCCGGTCAAGCAAATGTTATCATATAAAATACGTGTATTTTGCTTAGATCCCGAGACAAAATCAGTTTAAGAGAGACCAAATAGTAAATCCTTAAATAAATTCAGAATACACCAATTCATTCTAAATCAATAGTCAACTGCGAGTGTCATCTTGCGTCATCAGAAATGATAATTATGATGCAAGATTCTACTACAGACGCAATTGTATGATTCTCTGTACAATATATAACTATCAGTCGATAACATCGACATGCCAGTGAAGCAGCTTTGTGGCCATATATGTATAAATAAAAATAATCATATATATAATATATATATATATTTATATATATTATATATATGTATATATTAATATATATATATATACATAGATATAAATATAAAACATAATGTAAACCTTACTTATTGAGAGAAACATTCTTTTTTCTGTCGTGTTCATATTCGATCGTGATATATAGAAAAAAGGATATCATGAACACGATAAAAATAAACCTTTATATGAAATTAACAGTCTGAAATTTTTACCGTATGGATTTTGAGTAAAAAAATGTTGGATTTATTTTAATCTCTAAGTCTGACTGGATTTTTTTACCGCTTCATGAACATTATTGATATTTTGTTTATTATAAAATATATATGTTCTTGAAATAGGCGGAAGCAATTGTCTGTCAATAAAGTGTAATTAAAAGAAAATAGTTAATGTTACTCCTCAGAACTAAGGTTTACATAGTGTTAAATTTAGGGCTTTAGTTACATCCTATTAAATTTAAACATAACCATATGTGTTTTGATTTACTCCTCTCCAGGAGTTAGGCACAAGGCCAGTTTTTATCTTACTCCTACAAGTAAGATGTGACTAAAGGTCGGGTCGGGAAAGTGGGGTTTAAAAATTGCCTGGGCAGCCCCGTCGGCATTCCCCAGTAGAGGCGCCTCAGACAGTAAGCAATAAACTTACTCCTTCCCAAAGAGGGGAGGCAAAGCCTGGGAAGGTGACTTCCCAGAACTGCACAGGACAGACCCATTGACCGGCGTAAATCAAGACCCGAAAGCCAAGACAATACCGGTCTATAGAGTGCAGTATCCATCGGAACATATACTACACTTTGATCTTGGCCAAACGGCCAAGAGTTATAACCTTATGTGTTTTATTGGAGAAATTATACATATATATGTTTCAAAGTGTATTTTTCTGACAACACATCATGCATTATGCTATGTTTTTTTTCCGATAGTAATGTTTACGTGGGTAATTTCATTAAAACAACTAATTTTATTTACAGTGTTTTAAGTAAACGGTATTTATATCGAATACAGACCAGTTTCCGTGAACTTCTCGTCGGCAGATGCCCAGAGAGTAGCAGACGATAACTTCGATAGGTTGTTGCGTCGCATTTTTTTCAGTACTACTTTCAAGAAAGTAAGCAAATACAAAAAACGAACAAAGCAGCGAATTCACTGTTAATAAATATTTTGTTTATATTTGTAAAAAATAATGCTAAACACCTGTCAATAAATTTGTTTTGTAACAAAAAAATCTAAACAACTGTAAAAAATACATTAAAATTTTGTTTTCACAAAATACGCTGAAAAACTGTTAATAAATGATATATTGTGTTTTGTAAATAAACATTTTATACAACTTTTTATAAATGATATTTGTTTGTTTTGTTACAAAACAATACTAAACAAGTGTTAATAAATACATTTTATTATACTTTTGAAACAAAATATGCTGAACAAATGTAAATGATATTTTTTGTAACAAAATGGATTAATTTCTGTTGTAACAAAAGAATGCTAAACAAGTGCTAATAAATTTATTTCATTATTGTAACGAAACATGCCGAAAAAATATTAATTAATTATATTATTTGTAACAAAACATGCTGAACAACTGTTAATTAATAATATTTATTTTTTGTAACAAAACATACTTAACAACTGTACATAAATGATATTTATATTTTTGTAACAAATCATGCTGAACAACTGTTAATAAATGATTTTTGTGACCAAACATGCTAGACAACTATTAATACATGATATTTATTTTTTGTAACAAATCGTGCTGAACAACTGTTATTAAATAATATTTATTTTTGTTGTTCCAAAACATGCTAAACGACTGTTAAAAACGATATTTATTTTTTTGTAACAAAACAATGCTAAACAACTGTTAATATATACATTTTGTAAATTTTTGTAACAAAACATGCTTAACAACTTTTAATACATAATGTTTTATTTTTTCTAACTAAATAATGCTTAAAATGTTTATAAATAATATTTTCTTTGAAAAACAATGCTAAAATCTGTTAAAAATATTATTTTTCACTTTTGAAAAAACTTTCTAAACAACTGTTTATAAATGATATTTTTGTAGCATAACAAACTTACAAATTGTTTATTAGTGATATTTTGTGTAACAAGTCGTGCTAAAATCTCTTAATAAATTATATGTATTTCTTTTTTAACAAAACATTTTGTACAATTGTTTATAAAAATGATTTTACAAAAAATGCTAAAATACTGTTAATCAATCATATTTATTTTTTGTGAAAAGTATTGCTGGACAACTGTTAATAAATGATATATATTTTTTGTCACAAAATAATGCTAAACAACTGTTAATACATATAATTATATAGTAACAAATCTTGCTGAAATACTGTTAATAAACGAGTTTCTTGTAAGATGAAATGCTGAACACCTGTTTACAAATAATATTTATGGTAAGAAAACATGCCAAACAACTGTTAATAAAGGATATTTATTTTTATTGTACCAAAACAATGCTAAAAACTGTTAATAAATACATTCCTATTTTATTTTTGTAACAAAACATGCTGAACAACTGTTAATAAATGATATATACTTTTATAACAAGAAAATGCAAAACTACTTGTTATAAATAATATTTACTTTTTGTAAAAAAACGTGCTGAACCACTGTTTATAAAATATATTAATTGCTGTAACAAAACAATGTAAATCAACTGTTAATACATATATTTTTATTTTGTTTTTGTAACCAAACATGCTAAACAACTGTTTATGATGTTTATTTTTTTGGAACAATTGTGAAAAACTGTCAATAAATGGTATTTAATTTATTTTATTAACAAAACATGCTGGTTAACTATTAATCAATGATATTTACTTTTTGTAAGAAAACATGATGAACAACTGTTAATACATGATTTTCTTTTTGTAACAAAATATGCTAAGCGACTGTTATAAATACTTTTTGATAACTAAACATGCTAAAAAACTGTTAATAAATTATATTTCTTGTAACAACTGTTAATAAATTATATTAATTCTTTTTGAAACAAAACAATGCAAAACAACTGTTAATAAATTATTTTTTGTAACAAAAACAACTGTTTATACATGATATTTGTTTCTAAGAAAATAATGCTAAATAACTGGTAATAAATGCTATTTTTGTAATAAAACATGTAAAACATCTGTTAACAAAAAATAATTAATGTTATTGTAACAAAACCATGCTGGAAAACTGTTCATAAATACTGTTGTTTTTACTTTTGTAACAAAACATGCTGAACAACTGTAAATAAATTATGTTTCTAACAAAACATGCTGAATAACTGTTAATAAATAATTTTTATTTTTTATCAAAAAGAATGTTAAACAAGTTTTAAAAAATTGTAACTATTTTTTATGTAACAAATAATGTTAAACAACTATTAATTACCTATATTTATTTTTCTTTTGTAACAAACATTCTAGAACAACTGTTTGCAATTTTGTTTATTTGAAATGCTGAACAACTGTAAAAAAATGATGTTTTATAATGTAAAAAGAATGCTAAACAACTGTTAATAAATTATCTTTGTAACTAAACATGCAAAACAACTGGTACTTAATGATATTTATTTTGTAAAAGACATGATGAACCAACTGTAAATAAATGATATTAGATTTCTTTCTAAAAATAATTGCAAACAACTGTTAATAAATACATTTATATTTTATTTTTGTAACAAAACATGCTGAACAACTGTTAATAAAGGATAAATATATTTTGTAACAAAACATGCTAAACAACTGTTAATAAATTATATTTATTTTTTTTGTAACAAAACATGCTGAACATTTGTTAATAAATGATATATTTTTTGTAATAAAACTGTGTAAACCAACTGTTAATAAATACATTCCTATTTTGTTTTTGTAACAAAACATGCTGAACAACTGTTTATTAATAATACTTACTTTTTGTAACAAAACATGCTAAATAACTGTTAATAGATTATATTTATTGTATTGTAACAAAGCAATGCAAAACAACAGTCACTAAATTATATTTATTTCTAACAAAACATGCTGAGCAACTGTAAATTAATGATATTTATTTTGTTTTAAGAAAACAATGTTTAACAATTGTTAATAAATATATTTTTATTTCATTTTCGTAACAAAACATGCTGGAAACATGTTAATAAATTATATTTCTTTCTTTTTGTAAAATAAACATGCTGATAACCTATTCCATAAGCACTTGCGTCGGTTGCGACAATAATCTCTTGTTCTGGATTGAAATGAATCAGAAATAAATCTGATGTTAGTACATCTTTTAACTGTTTAAATGCCGACTGGCACTCTGGCGTCCAGTTCCATTTTTTTGTCCTTTTTTAATAGTTCATTTAAAGGCGCGCGCAATTTATGCATATTCTTAATAAAAGTTTTATAATAGTTAACGAGGCTTAAAAAACTTTGCAATGTAGTTACATTTTGAGGCTCTGGCATGTCTTTTATTGCTGTGAACCTATCCGGGTCGGGTTTTCTCCCGTCCTTATTTAATATATGACCCAGGTATTTTATTTGTTCCAAAAAAATTCACATTTTGCCTCCTTCAAAGTGAAGCCGTATTCTTTTATTCTGTCAAACACTTGAAATACATGATCTCTATGTTGTTCAACATTTTGACTACGTATGAGAATATCGTCCAGATAGCCTATTGAAAAATCCAAACCGCTTAGCAAAGTGTCAATTATCTGTTGGAAAATAGCAGGTGCTACTTTTATCCCAAATGCTAATCTATTGAATTTAAAAAGACCTATGTGTGTTGAGATACACCACAGTTTTGAACTATCGTCTTCTACTGGTATCTGTAGATACGCCTCGCTTAAGTCTATTTTAGAAAAGATTTTTCCGCCATTTAACTTAGCGAATACTTCCTCTGGGTTTGGTAACGGATAGTGGTAATCCTTGAGCGATGCATTCGATCCGGTAGAGAAATATGCGCATACTCTGATTTCTTTTGATTTTTTTTTATGTATACGGTGGGGGCTGCCCACTCACTATAGTTAATATGGGTCAAAATCCCTGTGTTAACTAGTCTTTCCAATATTTCTTCAATTTTTTCTCTTGAAGCGAACGGTACGCTACGTGGTTTTTGAATATTGGTTTTGCTTCATCCAGCAATTCGAATCTCGCTTTTATTTTCGTGCAGCATCCACGCTTTTCAGAAAAAAACACTTGGAAAAGATGTTTTTAGATCCTTTTTTAATTTGTCGGCTTCGGCCGTTAAATTTTCGACTTTTTGACAAAAATCACTCGTTGGCGAGTCCCATAATTCAAATTCTTGGATCCAGTCAGATCCAAATAAATTTGATGTGTTCCTAAGAACGAATACTTTTAGCTTTTTTGTCTTTCTTTTTAGTGAAACATTAATAATTAATTCACCCTCAAAATGTATCTTTTCACCAGTTACCGATCTTGCGATTTTATTCGTCTTCATCACCGTGGGCTTACCTAATTTCTTCCACGTGTGAACATTTATAATCGATATATCCGACCCTGAATCGAGTTGCAGATTTACTTCTCTATTTCCGATTCTCACCGTAACATATTTCCTTATGTTCTCTGTTGGTGATGGGTCCCTTTTTGCAGTTTTTATGTAGTTCTTTTTTCCTACTTTTGCTCTGCAATATGAGGCCTTGTGCCCTGCTCGTTTGCATAGGTCACACGTTATTTTCTTATGGTACCAACATGCATTGTACCCATGAGGTCCTCCACATTTACTACAAGGGGTCCTAGGCTTTTGTCCATCCTGATAATTTTGTGAAGGGTTCTTTTTGCCTCTTGGTTGGTAATAGCTGGCGGGTGAGTGTCCTTTATTTTTGGGGCGTATCTTTTTAATGTGAGCGATACCTGCTTCCTCTATGTTTCGGGAATCTTGTTTCACTGCCACGAACCGTTGACAATCTTCAGCCAGTTTCTGAAGCGTTAAATCAGGTTCTAATTCCAGTTTATTTAGAGCACGACGTCTTATATCGGCGTCTTTTGTGGCTATCAAACCTTGTGTGAATATTAGGCATCTAAAATTATCTGCCGTTAATGATGACAACTTGAAGTCGTCACAGTTTTTATTAACTATAGACGCAAAAGTCGTATAATCCTGATTTTCCTTATGTGTAATATTCATACATTTCCATCTTTTATGGAAAAGGCTTGTCTTTGGACAGTATAACTCCATTAACAGTTTGACTGCCTCGTCAAACGACAATTCGTTGGTTTTTCGTGGCAAAATATAATCCACGAATTTGTTATGTTCGGGTGCACCCAACTTCCGTAGTAATAAACGAACCTTCTTTTGATCCGTCCATGAACCACAATCAATCTTGAATAAGTCTTCAAATCTTCTGAAGTATGTTTCAAACGTTAGGTCTTCCTCAGGAGCATAGCGAAATGTATCAATGGCTGACCAGATCGCATTTTGCGAAAAAGCCGTACTGTTTTCCTGCCCGTTGTCCTTATTCATTAAAACTTGCGTTAACAAATCCATTTTTTTATCTGATTGGTTTTGATGCTCTAAATGTAATTTTTTCAATTCCAATATTTGTTCGTTCATTTCTTTCTTTTCTTCCGCGGCGTATTTCATCATTTCTTTTCTTTCTCTTCCCTGTTTTTCCTCGAAGTATTTCATTAAACTTAACTGCTTCTCGTCATTTTGTTTCTGTACTATCAATTGTTCTTCTCGAAACCTTTTTTCAAGTTCTAATTGTTGATTTTGTTGAAGTTTTATAATTTCCAAAATCTGTTTTGAAAAATACTCCATTTTTTTTATGACAAAAAAAGAGCGTTTTCAGAAACAAACCAATTCTTTTTCTATAGTACCAACTCTACAAAAAAAACTTTTTCAATTTTTGTATCTGGTTATATTGACGAGTATTTCCTTAATTTATTTTTTCCTTGTGTGGCAATTTTCCACTAGAAAATAATTCAGCGTTTGTGTTTATACAGAAAAAAGTTTGACCTTTTTTTTTTCTCTCCAATTTTCTTTTCGTAACGTGTAAGTATTTAGTTCAAATCTTTGTTGAACGTACACTTTTTTTTTCTTTTACAAAGAATTAGTTTTTTTGTTTTTGTGAAAAAAAAAACGAGTTCATAGCATTTATTTAAATATTGGCCATAATTTCCGCTTTAAGTGCGTAACAGAATATAATATTTTCTCATTAACACAAAGTGTTATGCCGTACCTGCTTGTCGAAAGTGTTTTTTTTTCAACGTGCCAGTCAGTTAGAGAAAAATTTATTTTAATCGGAAAAATCCGACGTAACTTTTTAATTTTGTTTTTTCAATGCTAATGCCTTTTTAAGACAATTTTTTAAGAACGAACAATTTTTTTTTGTACTTACTGAAACTTTGAGTCTTTTTTTTTTTCAGTTGTCGTAAATCCACGCCATTTATGAGTTCCGTTTTAACTCGTAGTTTAGGCTTCTTGTAGCTTTTTTTTCCAACAGCAAGATAAGACTTTTTTTGACGACGTCTTTTGTTGTTTGACGTTTTTTTGTCGAATGATCCCGTAACTTTCTTGAGTAATCCTGGTAGCCAGTTTGTCGTGACTGGTATAAAATCAAAATCCTCACGTATGTTCTTTACTAAATTTCTCGTCGCCAGTGTTGTAGACCCGTGCTAGGGGTCACAAATATAACAACCACAAATTGTGACAGGTTAAAATATACAATGTATTTATTCATGGCAATACAGTAACGCCACTAAATGTGGTAGGAGATGACCGGATTCCTACCATGCGGTAACACATGAATAGGAATGTCCTCTATATTTAACACCTACCCACTATAGGAGTATGTGACACAAGGTCGGAAAGTGGGATTTGAAAAGCCAGCGCCCGAGAGGTGAGCGCTTTAGCCACTAAAAATTGCCTGGGTAGCCCCGTCGGCATTCCCCGGTAGGCAGTAAGCTATAAACTTACTCCTCCCCAAAGAGGAGAGGCAAAGCCTGGGAGGGTGGACCTCCTAGAACTGCACAGGACAGACCCATAGACCGGCGGAATCATGCCCCGAATGCCAAGACAACACCGGTCTATAGGGTGTAGTATCAATCGGAACAGATACCACACGTGGTACGAGGACTCTCACATAATAGGAATGTCCTCTATATTTAACACCTACCCACTATAGGAGTATGTGACACAAGGTCGGAAAGTGGGATTTGAAAAGCCAGCGCCCGAGAGGTGAGCGCTTTAGCCACTAAAAATTGCCTGGGTAGCCCCGTCGGCATTCCCCGGTAGTCAGTAAGCTATAAACTTACTCCTCCCCAAAGAGGAGAGGCAAAGCCTGGGAGGGTGGACCTCCTAGAACTGCACAGGACAGACCCATAGACCGGCGGAATCATGCCCCGAAGGCCAAGACAACACCGGTCTATAGGGTGTAGTATCAATCGGAACAGATACCACACGTGGTACGAGGACTCTCACATAATAGGAATGTCCTCTATATTAAACACCTACCCACTATAGGAGTATGTGACACAAGGTCGGAAAGTGGGATTTGAAAAGCCAGCGCCCGAGAGGTGAGCGCTTTAGCCACTAAAAATTGCCTGGGTAGCCCCGTCGGCATTCCCCGGTAGTCAGTAAGCTATAAACTTACTCCTCCCCAAAGAGGAGAGGCAAAGCCTGGGAGGGTGGACCTCCTAGAACTGCACAGGACAGACCCATAGACCGGCGGAATCATGCCCCGAAGGCCAAGACAACACCGGTCTATAGGGTGTAGTATCAATCGGAAAAGATACCACACGTGGTACGAGGACTCTCACATAATAGGAATGTCCTCTATATTTAACACCTACCTACTATAGGAGTATGTGACACAAGGTCGGAAAGTGGGATTTGAAAAGCCAGCGCCCTAGAGGTGAGCGCTTTAGCCACTAAAAATTGCCTGGGCAGCCCCGTCGGCATTCCCCGGTAGGGGCGCCTCAGGCAGTAAGCTATAAACTTACTCCTCCCCAAAGAGGAGAGGCAAAGCCTGGGAGGGTGGACCTCCTAGAACTGCACAGGACAGACCCATAGACCGGCGGAATCATGCCCCGAAGGTCAAGACAACACCGGTCCATAGGGTGTAGTATCCATCGGAACAGATACCACACGTGGTACGAGGACTCTCACATAATAGGAATGTCCTCAATATTTAACACCTACTCACTATAGGAGTATGTGACACAAGGTCGGAAAGTGGGACTTGAAAAGCCAGCGCCCGAGAACGTGAGCGCTTTAGCCATTAAAAATTGCCTGGACAGCCCCGTCGGCATTCCCCGGTAGGGGCGCCTCAGGCAGTAAGCTATCAACTTACTCCTCCCCAAAGAGGAGAGGCAAAGCCTGGGAGGGTGGACCTCCTAGAACTGCACAGGACAGACCCATAGACCGGCGGAATCATGCCCCGAAGGCCAAGACAACACCGGTCTATAGGGTGTAGTATCCATCGGAACAGATACCACACGTGGACACTCACATGATAGGAATGTCCTCGATATTTAACACCTACCCACATTAGGAGTATGTGACACAAGGTCGGAAAGTGGGATTTGAAAAGCCAGCGCCCGAGAACGTGAGCGCTTTAGCCATTAAAAATTGCCTGGACAGCCCCGTCGGCATTCCCCGGTAGGGGCGCCTCAGGCAGTAAGCTATCAACTTACTCCTCCCCAAAGAGGAGAGGCAAAGCCTGGGAGGGTGGACCTCCTAGAACTGCACAGGACAGACCCATAGACCAACGGAATCATGCCCCGAAGGCCAAGACAACACCGGTCTATAGGGTGTAGTGTCCATCGGAACAGATACCACACGTGAACACTCACAAAATAGGAATATCCTCGATATTTAACACCTACCCACGATAGGAGTATGTGATACAAGGTCGGAAAGTGGGATTTGAAAAGCCAGCGCCCGAGAACGTGAGCGCTTTAGCCATTAAAAATTGCCTGGACAGCCCCGTCGGCATTCCCCGGTAAGGGCGCCTCAGGCAGTAAGCTATCAACTTACTCCTCCCCAAAGAGGAGAGGCAAAGCCTGGGAGGGTGGACCTCCTAGAACTGCACAGGACAGACCCATAGACCGGCGGAATCATTCCCCGAAGGCCAAGACAACACCGGTCTATAGGGTGTAGTATCCATCGGAACAGATACCACACGTGAACACTCACAAAATAGGAATGTCCTCGATATTTAACACCTACCCACGATAGGAGTATGTGACACAAGGTCGGAAAGTGGGATTTGAAAAGCCAGCGCCCGAGAACGTGAGCGCTTTAGCCACTAAAAATTGCCTGGACAGCCCCGTCGGCATTCCCCGGTAAGGGCGCCTCAGGCAGTAAGCTATCAACTTACTCCTCCCCAAAGAGGAGAGGCAAAGCCTGGGAGGGTGGACCTCCTAGAACTGCACAGGACAGACCCATAGACCGGCAGAATCATGCCCCGAAGGCCAAGACAACACCGGTCTATAGGGTGTGGTATCCATCGGAACAGATACGACACGTGGACACTCACATGATAGGAGTGTGCTCGATATTTAACACCTACCCACATTAGGAGTATGTGACACAAGGTCGGAAAGTGGGATTTGAAAAGCCAGCGCCCGAGAACGTGAGCGCTTTAGCCATTAAAAATTGCCTGGACAGCCCCGTCGGCATTCCCCGGTAGGGGCGCCTCAGGCAGTAAGCTATCAACTTACTCCTCCCCAAAGAGGAGAGGCAAAGCCTGGGAGGGTGGACCTCCTAGAACTGCACAGGACAGACCCATAGACCGGCGGAATCATGCCCCGAAGGCCAAGACAACACCGGTCTATAGGGTGTAGTATCCATCGGAACAGATACCACACGTGGACACTCACATGATAGGAGTGTGCTCTGTTTGAGTCTTTGCCACCATGGTATTTATTATAGATGGTTGCTTCCATTAGTTCTTCAATAGGGGTGATTTGTACCCCACAACATTTATCATATTTTGTAACAATACAATGCCACACAACTCTTAATAAATACTTTTATTTTATTTTTGTAACGAAACATGCGGAACAAATCTCAAGGAATGATATTAATTTTGTTTGTTTCAAAACATGCTTAACAAAAGTTAATAAATTATCTTTATTTGTTTTGTAGCAAAACATGCTGGACAACTGTTTATATATGATATTTTATTTGTAACAAAACATGTTGAACAACTGTTGATACATGATATTTTTGGTAACAAAAAACTGCTGAAAAACTGTTAATAAATTATATTTATTATTTTATAAGAAAACTTGCTGAACAACTATTAATACATGATATTTATTTTTTGTAACAAATCATGCATAATAAATGTTAATAAATGATATTTATTTTTTTAAACAAACCATGCACACCTTTCAATAAATATAATTTTTTTAACAATTAATTTAATAAAACTCTTAATAAACAAACATTTTGTAACAAAACATTTTAGACAACTGTTATAAATGATTTTTGTAACAAAACATGCTGAACAACTGTAAATCAATTATTCTTATTTTTTGTAACAAAATAATGCTAAACAACTGTGAAAAATGATTTCATTTTTTAAATATATGCTGAACAACTATTAATAAATTATATGTTCCTTTTTGTAACATAACATGATTAACATCTGTAAATAAATGACATTTATATTTTTGTTACAAATTATGCTGAACAACTGTTTATTATGAATTCTTTATAAGAAAACATGCTGAACAGCTTTTAATAAATTATATTTGTTTGAAACAAAATCTGCTATTAATAAAATAATTTTTCTTTGTAACGAAACAATGCTAAAAAACTGTTAATAAATACATTTTTATTTTACATTTGTAACAAAACATGCTTAACCACTTTTAATACATGATATTTATTTTTCTTGACTAAAGAATGCTAAAATAATGTTTATTATTAATAATAATATATTTGTAAAAAACAATGTAAAACAACTGTAAATACTTTTTTACTTCTGAAAATAACATTCAGAACAACTGTTTATGATGATATATTTTGTAATATCACATGCTTAAAAATAGTTAATAAATTATACTTATTTTTGTAACAAAATATGCTAAAAAACTATTAATAAATGATATTAATTTTTTGTGACAAAAACTGTTCATAATTATATGTTTGTAACAAATTATTCTGTAAAACATTTAATAAATTATATTTATTTTTTCTAACAAAACAATGCTAATCAATTCTTAATAAATACATTTTTATTTTAGTTTTGTTAGAAAACATGCTGAATAACTAATTATACATGATAGTTATTTTTGTAAAACTGTTAATTATTGATATTTATGTTCATTCTAACAATAGCCTGCTAAACAACTGTTAATAAATGATATTCATTTGTTGTAACAAAACAATGCTACACAACTGCTAATAAATATTTTTTATATTAATTTTGTAATAAACTCTGCTAAACAACTGTTTATAATTGATATTGTTTTGGTGACATTTTCAATTTTTTATAAGTGAGATTTATTTTTTTAACAAATGATGCTGAATAACTGTTATATATTTATTTGTAGTAACTGATAATAAATATGTTTTAATAAATATGTTTTGTAACAAGACTATGCAAAACAACTTTTAATAAATACTTTGTTTTTGTAAAAAACATCCCGAACAACCGTTAATAAATTATATATATTTTGCGTAAAAATATTAGTCTAAACAACTGTTAATAAATGACATTTCTTTATTTATCAACTGTTAAAAATAGTATTTGTTTTGTTCGTTTAGAAATATGGTAAAAAATTGCTAATAGATTATATTTTGTCACGATGTATGCTAAATATATTTTAAAAACAAAATTCGCTTAACAACTGTACAAAAATGATAGTTTTTGTAACTGAACAACTATTAATAATCGATAATTATTTTTTGTAACAAAATAATAATTAACAACTTTTAATAAATACATTTTAATTTTATTTTTGTAATAAAACACACTGTAAAACTGTAAATAAATGATATTAATTTTGTGTAACGAAACAATGCTTATAAACTGTTTATAAAATATATTTATTTGTTTTTTGTAAGAAAACACGCTAAATACCTGCTAATAGATGAGTTTTTGTAACAAAACATGCTAAACAACTGTTAATAAGCTATTTTTGTAACAAATTAACTGAAAAACGTTAATAAGCCATATTTTTGTAACATACAATGCTAATCAACTGTTACAAATACATTTTTATTTTAGTTTTGTTACAAACATGCTGAACAACTTATAATAATTGATTGTTATTATTTGTAACAAAAAATGCTAAACAACTTTAAATAATTGATATTTATTTTTTTGTAACAAAACATGCTGAAAAACTGTTAGTAAATGTTATTTTTGTAAACAATACAATGCTAAAGAACTGTTAATATTTTTATTTTACGTTTGTAAAAATTCCTGCCTAACAACTATTTATAAATTATATTAATTTTTGTGTAACATAACATGCTTTAAAATTGCTTATAAGTGATATTTTTTGTACCAAAGCATGCTGAACAACTGTTAATAAAATATATTTTCTTGTATAAAAACATTCTCAACAATTGTTAATGAGTATTTTATTTAAAAAAATGCAAAACAACTGTTTATAAATCATATTTTATGTTTTTGTGAAAAGTCTTGCTGAAAAACTGTTAATAATTAATATTTATTTCTTATTACAAAAGAATGCTAAACAACTGTTTATAAATAGTATTTATTTTTTGTAAAAAAACATGCTGAAATAATGTTAATAAATTATTTTTTGTAACAAGACATGCTGAACAACTGTTAATAAATGATATTTATTAGTTTTGGTAAAAGAAATGATGAACACCTATTCTTTCTTGTAACAAAACATACCAAACAACTCTTAATAAAATATATTTATTTTGTTTTTAACAAAACAGTTCTAAAAACTGTTACTAAATACATTTCTATTTTATTTTAGTAATAAAACATGCTGAACAGTTGTTTATAAATGATATTTATTTTTTGTAACAAAACATGCCAAACAACTGTAAATAAATTATATTTGTTTTTTTTGTAACAAAGCAATGTCAAGCAACTGTTAATAAATACATTTTTATTCTGTTTTTGTAACAAAACATGCTGAACAATTGTGAATAAATTATTTTTGTTGTAACAAAATTATGCAAAAAAATGTTTAAAAATGTGGTTATTTATACACGGAAAGAACAGCTCTACTTGTTATTGAGCACTTTTATAAACACTGGAGTTTCAACGGGTTTACATCTACAGAAACTGATACAATACGTGTACTATATATATATATATATATATATATATATATATATATATATATATATATATATATATATATATATATATCCCTCTTTCTCTCTTTCTCTCTCTCTATATATATATATATAAATATACTAAAATAATGTGATCTGTGGTGTCACTAATCGAGAAAGCTCACTCGAGAACAAATTTGACACTGGTTCAATCTTCTGTGTGGAAAATACTCTTTCTCTCTCTCAGTTTATATATATATATATATATATATATATATATATATATATATATATGGGAAATATTCATTTTAGTTCGCCATTTGCAAGAACTCTGTTCACACTTCAGTGAATTGATTGAAGAAGAGAATATCCCTCGAAAATCTCCTACGAAATATCTTAACGGAACAAGTAAAGAACCCCACAGAAATAAGGGTTGTCCTTGCTTCTAAAATCGTCCAATAAACTTGGC
>OY744516.1:234660251-234690251 GCA_963556195.1 Sepiola atlantica | reverse complement strand
CTCAACCTTGCTTCACAATTACACGATCAGGCACAGTTACAAATTGTATTCACTATTTCTCAAGACCTAGTGAGGCCTTTGTCTTTTTCTATTATTATATTGTATATATTAAAATAAAGTCGTTTTTTCTCTTGCAACTTTGGCTACTATAGACTTCAAAATTAAAAGTTTAATATGTTAATCGTTTCCATTAGCAGCGCTTCCTTATTCGAGTTTCACGGAAATACTTGTACATTTTGTGATTTTACAAATATTATTACATTTATTCCGAAATATCTTATTCTTCCATGCAGAATGAAGTAAACACTTTCCTTCCATAATACTTTTCTAATCCCACGTAACTTGGTAACCCTGGATATACAGGAAATTACCTTACAACACCGAAATTAGTCTATTATAACCTCATTAATATTTACTGCATAACATTCAAATAATAATCGCTCCCTGACGAGGAATATAAGAATATAAGAATATAAGAATATCGGAATTTAAACTTTCGTTGGTTGATAATGCATGTTTTTAATAGTTTCTGCAATTAATTAACGAACACAAGATATACGTGATTTTTCCCGTGTAAGTAATTTTCTTGCATTCAAACAAACACTCATTCTTTTATACATAATTATTTTTATTACAAAACAATGAAATAAAAATAAAACCATACTTTCATCAATCAAACAATTCACGAAATTTATTTCATTAAATATTTATTTATTTTAGTGTTTCATGATTTTATTTATCTGAATTTATTTATAATTGAACGAATTATTTATCGCTCGTAGTTAACATTATTATTTTTCTTTTTTATATAACAATTTATATATCTTACAACTTTTATTCAAAAAAAAGTATCTCGTTGAGAGTATTGTACATGAAACATCTTAATTTCCTCTCGACCAAATGATCCATGACCTTTCCACCGACTGAAGATGAGCTGGTCTAACCATTCCGAAGCAGACAGGAAGACAGAAGAGCTGGGACACGATCAGGAATCCCTTGCGACCAACACCGACTCTGATACAATTATATATAAGGAATCAGGATTTCTCGATATTGAACTAAACACTGCCCAAGTGACGAATAAGCGATTTATTAATTATTTATTGAATTATTAATCTTATACTTTACTTTTTCACCATATGATTTATTAAATCCGTTTCTAATAAAAAATATAATTATAAAACGAAAATAAAACACTTAATTAACGTACGATTATCGCGGCATCATGAAGTAAATTTCAACTAGTTTTATAATACAATTAATATAAGTCTTATAAAATGTTAAGTGTCTAATTGAAGAATCAAACGAATTATTTATCGCATGGAACTTTGTAATGTTTACGTTAATGACATTTTCTAATTCGAGCGAAACTTTGTTTTGATTTCGCTGATCGAACACTTCCCTTGATTTGGAGGGATGCCTGTATTTCTGTGTAGCTGACTTGCCATATATTTATAATAGTCAATATGCTAGGATTGCTACATCTCCCTTTGTATGTATATCTGTCTCTCTCTCCATTTCACGCATATAGTTTTTCTTCTTCTGATTCGGTTTAAACTTACGACAAAACGTCTGATATCGCTGTCATGTAGAGCCCAAATCCTACATTTTGAAATATTAATTTGCAGAAAATATATAAAAAATACATTTAAATTAAATTAGGCACAAGTTAATCATCATAATTCTATAAAAAAAAGAGTCATAAAAATGAATCGGAATAAAGCAAGGAGTGAGGAAACACAAAAACAAAAAATTAAAAAAATAGTTAGTAAAATACTCCAAACTCTTTCTAAATAATAGACCGTCCACTGTGTTTTGGTTTTTCTAGAACCGAAAACAAGCAGATTAATTTCTAAATGGAAGTAAGATCTAAGTGAGGGGAATAGAAAACGGTGAATAGAGTTTGGTGTCTAGCTGGTGTCCTTCCAATATAAATGCATTTTGGCAGAGGCTGAGAATTTTAAAAAATAATATGGGGAGTTGGCATCTTGGAAGATTTGTTATTACCGGGAGAGGGTAACTCATTCATTTGACTAGCTAAGAGTTTAAACTTACCCGAAGGGCTGGGATCCGACAGGACAAGGAACCGCGTGCGCCATGCTCGGGCAGGGAACACGTACACTTTGATCAGAGCCAAAAGGCCAACTAAGCATAAAAAAAAACATTTAAAATACTCACATGAGTTTTTTGATACTTTGATTTTTAATTTCCCCAGGCAACGCCGGAACATGCGTCTTGCTAGTAATTTATAAATTTAAGTATTATTTAAGAGTGTTAAAAAGTCGACGAAAAATACAAATATGTGAGTCATAGGTCATATCTGGCAGCAGAAGTTTGAGTTTTTATTCTCTCATGCATCAACCGTGCAGAGACAGCGCTAGATCAATATAGTTAAGATGCGCCCATTTACCGATAAATAACTTATCTGTGACAGAAAAAATAACATGCTATTTTGAACAAAAGCGTGACAGACGAACGACGATTATCTTTAACACTTAAGCGTGACAGATCAATAAAAATGTTTTTTTAGAATTCAGGTGTGAAAGACCAACGAAAATCATGTTCGGACTTAATCGTGCCAGATTGAGCGAACGACAGAATTTCTTATTAAGATGACAAGACGCAGCTAAAGTAAGATGCGTCTATTTAACCTGAGCGTTTAGCCACTACAATGCTATTTAACGTTTAGCCACTACAATACTATTTAGCGTTTAGCCACTACAATGCTATTTAACGTTTAGCCACTACAATGCTATTTAACGTTTAGCCACTACAATGCTATTTAACGTTTAGCCACTACAATGCTATTTAACGTTTAGCCACTACAATGCTATTTAACGTTTAGCCACTACAATGCTATTTAACGTTTAGCCACTACAATGCTATTTAACGTTTAGCCACTACAATGCTATTTAACGTTTAGCCACTACAATGCTATTTAACGTTTAGCCACTACAATGCTATTTAACGTTTAGCCACTACAATGCTATTTAACGTTTAGCCACTACAATGCTATTTAACGTTTAGCCACTACAATGATATTTAACGTTTAGCCACTACAATGCTATTTAACGTTTAGCCACTACAATGCTATTTAACGTTTAGCCACTACAATGCTAGTTAACGTTTAGCCACTACAATGCTATTTAACGTTTAGCCACTACAATGCTATTTAACGTTTAGCCACTACAATGCTATTTAACGTTTAGCCACTACAATGCTATTTAACGTTTAGCCACTACAATGCTATTTAACGTTTAGCCACTACAATGCTATTTAACGTTTAGCCACTACAATGCTATTTAACGTTTAGCCACTACAATGCTATTTAACGTTTAGCCACTACAATGCTATTTAACGTTTAGCCACTGCAATGCTATTTAACGTTTAGCCACTACAATGCTATTTAACGTTAGCCACTACAATGCTATTTAACGTTTAGCCACTACAATGCTATTTAACGTTTAGCCACTACAATGCTATTTAACGTTTGGCCACTACAATGCTATTTAAAACTGACGCGTGAAACACGAACGAACAAAACCTGCTATAGAGATGCAACGAACGCAGCCTCCTAAAAATATGCAACGATTCATCTAAAAAGGAGACGAAGAATTTGTTTTCACTATTTTTTTCATCATCTTTAAATGAGATATTTTTTAAATGGCAATTAAATCCAATTCATCATTCACGTTTTTAATTCTAACATTCATTATGGAATGACTACTTTGTATTTTTCTAAAGAAAACGTGTGCATTTGTCTGGATGTTTTCACTTTCATACAGCTGCAATGGCTGACTATGTTTCGTCTGTTGGGAGAAAATAGAGACTTTCTGAAATGGCATTATATTGCATGAAGAGTTGTGCAACTACCGCGCAACATTTTCCTGATCCGGAATTGTGTAAGTCCAGTAGAAAGAGAAATTCAAGACAATTAACGAATGCTGAGATAAGAAAACGTAGAGAAAGAGACGAAGAGAGAGAGAGAGAGAGAGAGAGAGAGAGAGAAAGAGAGAGGAAGAGAGTTAGCCTTCTTTTAAACTGAGATTTTTGAAGACAACCTCATATCAGGATACTATTTATCTTCCTCCCACAGCGGTAAGATGTGACACAAGGTCGGGAAAGTGGGATTTGAAAATCCAGCGCCCGAGAAGGTGAGCACTGTGGCCTACAAAAAATGCCTAGGCAGCCCCGTCGGCATTTCCCGGTAGGGGCGCCCCAGTCAGTAAGCGATAAACTTACTCCACACCAAAGAAGGGAGGCAAAGCCTGGGAGGGTGAATCTTCTAAACCGGTGGAATCAAGGCCCGAGAGCCGGATTTCACTCTACAAATAAACACTAAGCAAATATTTAAACTAGCGTAGTATTCGAAACCTAACACGACTATACACTGGCTTATATTACGAAATGATCACTTTCTCTTAGTGATGTTACCTCAACTAATATCGTTAAGCTGGATGCCCTACCAAACCAGATGTATCATTGTCCTGGAATCCAGCAAAATCAAGAAAAAACTACAATAACGGTAATATATAACATTGTGGAGAGGACAATTCATGCTCTTAACTGCATTACTAACTTAACGTTTGAGATGTGGAAGAGCATCTTAGTTAAACATTCATATATCTATGTACCTCATTCCAAATCAAGTGTAAGCGTCAGGAAAACTCCTCGTTATTTCTGAGAACTGTCTGAAGTAAAATGACAAAAAGGTTCCGATAGTATTACAGAAGTGACCATTCAAATCTAACGTGAACTTGCATGTCCATCTAAGTACTGACCATGTGGAACGTTGTTTAACTCCGATGATCAAACGAAAACTGAAGTTTTCAACTCTGAACAGTTGTAAATGTTAAGACAATATATTTTACAAACGGGACCCTGTGGAAAGTCCACAGTGTTTTCTAGCATCAATATGTATAATAAGGGTCAATACAAGTATAAACTATTACAAAATTATTGTTTCTTCCTCTGTAACCATAATTATCATCATATTTTTGAATGAAACGAACCAATATGTCTCTTTTTTAAAAAAGAATATTAAATTTATAGCAATTGATTCTTTTTTAAACAATAGACATTTTCTGTCTTGTTACCGTAAAAATAATGATCAGCTAAATATTCTTCAAATTAATAAAACTATTTTTAATGTATTTATTTAAAACTGTTCTGTTTTAGTTTAATTTTATTTTGGAACTATTTATTTTGTCCGATGTAAAGTCAGACTAGTTCAGCTCAGCTACACCAGATTAATAACTCATAGTAACTTTGCTGGGGCGGCGATCTAATTTGCTATCTAATTTGCTATCTAATGTGTTAAATATGATTACGTAGATGCGAACATGAAATGCTTTAGCGTATTATTATAGAAATCGTAAACGAGTTACGGGATAAATGTTCAACATGATGGCGTAGAGTTTAAGGAATTGACGCGATATTTTGAAGTACATAAACTAAGTACATATGAAGTAAATAACTTCACTACATAAACTAAGTGAAAGTGAAAGCTTCTCTCTCCAGATTTAAATCATTTCTATTCCCGAGCTCATTTTTTTTTAATTCAGGACTGAAAGAAATGAATTATTAATGTTTGTTTTTAGAGTGTAACGACACATTCCATGTTGCTTTATGGGCTGTTTCCTTTGCTTTATTGCTGCACACATCATAATGTAAGGAGAGTAGAAGTGACTACTTCGTGTCTACTTTCTGCAGCCTCATAACTCTCCCTTCCATTATTTTGTTCTTTAGTCCTCACATTATATGAGCGATGTGTGTGACAAAGGGCGAAGAATTGCTGTTTTCGGGGTCAGAGTCTATCCATATAACACTTATCGTTAGCTAGGTTTTGACGTTAAAGTGGTATCATTTGTTTTTAGCTCTTTACAAAAAGTGGTGTCATACCTTGCCTGGAGCGAGTTCCATAAAAAAGAAAAAAGTATAAAACATCGATAAGCTTAATGAGTTGAATTGCAGGCATGCAGTTTGTAACGTTTATGGAATAAAAAAATGGAGGCTAATCAAATAAGTCGTATGATGGAGCTAGATTTTGTCTTTACTTGTTTAAGGTTATCTGAATGAACTACATGATAGTGAGTCATCCTGGAATATTCCCTGTCACTACAATCAAGGAATACCGGCCGAAGAGAGAGACTGTAGAAGATTGGGCAACTTTTAGCTAATTATAGTCTTCTTGATCACGCACCCTAACATGGGCTATCCATTTTCACTTGAAACTGAATGTGAGTTTATATTTCATTCTTATTATATTATGTAATATTTACAGCATAATCACGTTGATATAACGTTTATTGTTAGATCACAGAAGGTAAGCGACGTTAAACCAGGTCAATATTAAATGGGTGACTATTTTGGAATACCAGTCGTTGTGTGTGAAAGAACGTTGACACCTCGCTGCAAGAACTGCATAAGCTAAGGTCGGCATCTCCCCTGACCGCGATATACATTTTATTAGAGAAAACCTGTGAATTTGATATTCCCTAGAACCTTCCTCGTTTGGAAAAAGTCGTCTTTACCCGTCTAGGGCCAATGTCGTTTAGTTTAATACACACACACACCCACACACACACACACACTTTAAGGCAATGCTCATTAGGTAAAACTAATTTCGAGCTCAGGCATTTGCAATGTTTACATTTCGTTACATTGAGATATCTCTTACATTCAGTCAGTGTCGCATGGTGGCGTAGGGGTTAGCATCGCGTTTCGATCCCGGCTTTAGACACTAACTGGTCTAGCCGCACTGATGAGCTGTGAAACAGCGAAACAGTCTGTATGTGGATGACTATATGCAAATAAATAAATATATATATATATATATATATATATATATACATATATATATATATATATATACACATATATATATACATATATATATATATATATATATATATATATATATATATATATATATATATATATATATATATATATATACTAACCATACCGTCTGTAAAACTGTTTTCCAGGCGTCTACAGAAGAAGACCGTCAAGGTCATCTGAACAGTTACAGGTCTTAACTAGAGGCCAGTGTTGTTTTCTAATAGAAATCGCTCAGGACAAGGCATGAAACTACTTGATATAAGGAGCTAACAAGAACGAAATATTATTATCGCAAAGACAGAAGATGCCTATAGACCTTAGTCTTGAAAAGACCAATGTTATAGGTAGGAGAAAAAACAGCCAATAGGAAGAGAGTTCCTGCAGACTTCGGTTTTGGGGAAAGAAGCTACTGGAATAGGAAGCTGTATTACAATTAGGTATCAAAACAGCGAATTGATAGAGACCACTAGACCAATGAGGAAAACGAGCTGGAACAATAGAAGCAGAGAATAGATAACACAATTCGTAAAAACACATGACATAATAGTATTTGAGACTGAGATTAGCAACATCGTTTGTGAGAAAGGGGGTGTACAAAAGAAGAAAAGGTAGGGCCAATCAAATTACAGATACGTTTTTGCATCTTATCAAGAACACTCAAATGGGATGGAGATTTACCAGCCCAAATATGACAACAGTACTTGATACATAGTCTGATAGTAGAATGTTTTTGGGGCGATAGAGATAACCGGCTTTATGAGAAGCAGAAAGTATCAATGTAATGAAAACAAGGCATTTTTATTTAAAATCAACTGTTGGATTTTTTTAACATTGATTCTTTCTTTTCTAATTATTTTGCTTGTCCTTTTTAAAAAATATATTTTGTTCGTGTCTCTTATTCTTGAATTTTGTATATCTGAAGATGGGAGGACATTTTTTGGAACCTCACACATCCTAATTTACATGAAATTTGAGTCATTATGCAGCGCATGCGATGGGGATAATATAACCGTTTTATGCATATATCACGAGAGAAACGCTTCTTAATTGTAAACAATTTTTGTAAAAATGTGTTTGTTGATGTTTTTCTTGTAAATAGCTTGTATAAATTGTTTTATTAATGCTATATACATATATATATTGTGCTTTTATTAGTGTATAGATAGATGAATACTTTTTAGATATAAATATATATATATGTATATATATATATATATATTCTGATAGTTGCATATGGAGATATGTTTGGATTACATCGTAAAACATGGCATAACTTTTATTACTTTATGATCATAACTCAAACAGTGACTCATATTTGTATACATAATAATTGAGAAATGTCAGAAAAGTCATCGAAAAAATTGGCTGCACACCAACGCCAGGGAAACGCCTTAAGATATTGTTTCCAATTGGGATACATTGCCAATTCTTATACTCAAACCAAGTGTGAGTTAACTTGATCTGAACTCACTCGTATGATTCCCAATTGAAAGGGATTATATATATATATATATATATATATATATATATATATATATATATATATATATATATATATATATATATATATACATATATATATATATATATTCTCGGAAGTTTCTCAACTATTAAAACTATATTAAAAAAAAAAAAAACTTATAGTCCCAAGTCTTTCAGTGGAAAATCACTCATGTAAGTGAATTTATTTACTACAGTTATTATATTAGTTTGTTTCTAACACTATTTTAATGGATCATCAGTTGTTTACCATGAAAAACTGTTTCGGTAATTTAATAACAAGACAGTATTTAATTTCATGGCTTCCCAGCAGAGTATATATATATATATATATATATATATATATATATATATATATATGCATACACATAGACATACATATATACTAGTTCATACCTGCTTCTTGTACGGTCTTGAGACAGTACCTGTGTCTGTTAATTTCCATCTCCTACCGCTTAAAAATTATTACGAATCAAAGTATTTGTTAAATTATTTTTAAATAAATATGGCTATTTGTATTTTTTGAGAGAGTAAGTAACTGCGATTAATGTATTTACATGTTTTTTATTGACAAAAAACATAAGAAATCATTCTTTTAAGTAAAAAATATATGCGATTTTAATTAATACTGTATATCATTCATGTCTACTTTTGTGCGGATTATCAAAAAGGTCACGTAATTTTTAATAAAATGTTTATGTAATGTTTTCATGTTTTTTTAGATTCTTTAAATTAACAAAAGCCTATGCAGTTGAACACTTCTTTAAACTTACGTGATATTTAAAATTGGACATGATTTCATAAAAAACTACTACATTATTAACCTTTGCCTTTTTGTCAACATATAACATGTTTCTATTTACATACAAACAGAAAACTCCTAAAATACGATATCATTACATTCTAGTTCTCTTTGAGGACGGAATGTGATTCCGAAAAATTTAGGATTACAGTAAAAAAAATAACAATATTAAATTATTGCATTTAAAAAAAATACTATTTTCAAATATAACATTTCTAACCTGCCAATGAATCCAAATTGTCGATTTTCTAATAATATTTATATATATATATATATATATATATATATATATATATATATATATATATATATATATATATATATATATATATAATAGAAATTGGTAGTTTGCTGTAAGCATTGCTGGAAGCATTGCTGGAAGTAATAATAAAAGTTTTTAAAAAGGTTGAAGGCAATGCGAAGATCCGGATTGCTGGAAGCTGTGAAGAACAAAAACAAAACAAAACCGAAATAAGTCGGATATAGATCGAAAGGTTTTTTTTTTCTAGACAGCAAGGGTGTTAGTTTGTAATATCCGGATTATCAAGAATCAATTTGATATATTTCGAGAGATTTTTTTTTCTTTCTTTTTCCTCTCCTTGTCAAAAATAAATAAAAGAAAAATCCCGGATTCCGAGAAAATGCCAGGAGCGCTGGGGGGTTAAACCGGAAGTGTTCAGGGTAAAATACTCAGAGGAAAATTAAATAGATTCTTTTTTTTTTATATATATATATATACATATATATATATATATATATATATATATATATATATATATATATATATATATATATATATATGCATGTAATTGTATGTTGTTTCTATTTATTTAAGTTTTATTTTCATTTATATATTTACTACTATTGTTATTGTTTTTTTTGTTTTTTGTTTTTTTTTCCGTATATAAAACGTTGATTTTACTTGAATATATATGCTTGTCAACAGGCTGATTCCGGCATTAGATTTTATATATGCTGTAGATAGCTAATTATTTGTTGTCGGTGCAGTATATTATAATTTAGTTATGCCTGGTTAAGTTTAATCCTTATTTATTGGTTTTAATTTACCTCTTATGTGTCTTCTGTTTTAGGTATGGAAACTGATCGGTTTGCTGGTTAAAGGGAGACACATCTATTATTTTTGGTATTAATTCATAAAGGGAATTCTGTTAATTGGCTTTGTTTGTTGAATTTATTTAACTAATGTAATAGTCAATTCTTAGTATAACGGGTATGATTTGTGCAAATAGTGTTTATTATGGGGGGTGGGGGTATTATCTGGGGATGGGTTCTGGGGGGAGTAGGTTATATGATGAAGGTAGACTTTAATTCGTGTCTCTGGTTCAAAACTGGATTATGTTTGGAAATGAGAATAGCTTCCATCAGTCTTAGGTCGCCTAGGTTCCTGGTCGAGGCTAGAATGGAAATGTTTATGTCTTGTTGTGTAGTATTGCATGAGGAAGTATGTTTGATAAAGGAAGATATATTTGTGTTCATGTGTTCTTTTATACGCTGGTGTAGTTGTCTTGTAGTATATCCCATATAGGAGTGCTTACAAATAGTGCATAATATATTGTATACACAGTGGTAGGAATGGGACAATTGGCTAGGGAGCATGGTTCTTGGGTGCGTGTAGTGCGTTTTTTCGAAAGGTGTTGACGTAAGGTGGTGCCGGTGTGGGTGAGTTGAATGTCTAGTTTTTCTTTATGGCATTAGTGATTCTGTCATTAAAGAAAGGTAGTTTTAGGAAGCATGTGTTGGAGAGTGTGTTGTGTCTGCGTGATCTGGTCTTGCTGAGGTGGGTTATTGTGGAAGTGGGGTAGCCGTTGGTAATTAAGGTTTGGTGGAAGTCTTTGGTGTGTTTAATTTTATTGGCAGTAGATGAGCATTTATTTTGTATGCGGGTAATTTCATTACGGGCATAGTCTAGTTTGGCCTTAAGGGGCAGGGCAGATTATAAATGAACAAATAGGTTTTTACAGGCAGGTTTTCTGTAGAAGTTGGTCTGTATAGAACCGTCTTCTGTGATTTTGAGGTTAAAATCGAGGAGAGATAGTGAGCCGGAGTCGCTAGGGTGTCTTATAGAAAATTTTATATGGGGGTCAGTGTTGTTGAAAATGTCGAAAATGCTGATAGCTTCTTCACGAGATGAGGTGAGGACAAGAATGTCATCTATGTACCTAGTGAAGAAGATATGGGAGTGGCAGGTGTTTAGGGCTTGTTGTTCGAGTCTGTCCATGTAGGATATGGCTAAGAGGCCAGACAAGCTAGAACCGATGGGAAGAACAGTAATCTGCTTAAATATGTGGTGTTGGAAGGTAAAATATGTATTATTAATGATAATGTCTAGGAGTGAGTGTATGTCTTCGGGTGTTAACCCGAAGAGTTCTAAGTCATCGGAGGAAGAGATGTGGTCGGAGATGAGGTCAATGGCTGGGTGTGCGGGTATTGATGTGTATAGGGAAACAACATCGAGGCTAAATGTGTATTTGTTAGAGCTTAGCTGTTGTTGTTGGAGTAGGTTTAGTCTGCTAATGACTTGGTCAGAGCTGCTGACATGTGAAGGGAAGGTAGGGAGTAGTGGTTTCAGGAGTCTAGAAAGTAGTCAGGAGATTTTATATAATGGTCCTCCGACGCTGGAGACGATGGGTCTAATTTGAGTGTGAATGCTGGTCTTATGGGTTTTGATAAGGTGGTAGAAGGTAGGGAGCTTGCTATTTTTAGTAGTGAAATTCATTTTGTATTTCTTAGGGAGGTTGCGTTTGACGCAGATTTTAGACCAGGTATTGTTTATAGTATTTTGGATCTTAATGGCTGATATGTTAGGGGCAGGAGTGTATAATGTGTTATTGTCGAGGTGTTTTAGTGCAAGGGTGTTATAAGAGTCTTGCGAGACGACGCAGAATTCGTTGCCTTTATCGGAGGGTAGGTAGATTAAGTCTTTATCTTTTAGTGGTTTAAGTGTAAGGCGTTTGGATCTGGTGATGTTAGGGGTGATGTGGTGTTGTTCCTGTTGCAGTATGGTAAAGATTCTTTGTTTTAATCTAGAGGGTTTGTGGTCGAGTAGGTGGTTGTTGGGTAGAGAGTGTAGAGGATGGTCTAGTTGGTAAACCGGGAAGGATTCGTTAGGGTTATTCGTGTTATTGGGGTGGTCAGGGGTATTGGAATTGAATGCCGAGAGCCATTTCAGGTGGTAGGCCGTTCTACAGAATTAGGTTTCTATATTGAATTTTGCATGGTCGTTCAGTTTTTGGGTAGTAATGAATTTGGGGCCAAGGCTGAATAGATTTGTTTCATCTGTAGAAAGGGAGTTGGTGAGGTCAGTAACTAGGGGGTGGGTAGCTTGAGGAATGTTAAGTTCATGTGTGTCGATATATAAATGAAAATAAAAATAAAAATTAAAATTAAATAAATAGAAACAACATACAATTACATATATATATATATATATATATATATATATATATATATATTAAGAAAAAGGAATCTATTTAATTTTCCTCTGAGTACTTTACCCTGAACACTTCCGGTGTAACCCCCGGGATTTTTCTTTTATTTATTTTTGACAAGGAGAGGAAAAACAAAGAAAAAAAATCTCTCGAAATATATCAAATTGATTCGTGATAATCCAGATATTACAAACTAACACCCTTGTTGTCTAGAAAAATAAACAAACCTTTCGATCTATATCCGACTTATTTCGGTTTTGTTTTGTTTTTGTTCCTCACAGCTTCCAGCAATCCGGATCTTCGTATTGCCTTCAACTTTTTAAAAACTTTTATTATATATATATATATATATATATATATATATATATATATATATATATATATATATTGTTATTCGACATATGCTTCTCGAGAAGTATTTTAGAGGTAAATAGTGATGTATGACACATTATTTGTTTATATGTATGCATGTATATATATATATATATATATATATATATATATATATATATATATATATATGTATGTATATATAGTGAATATTTAGGCAGCATTTTCTTATTTATGCAAACATTGTTACAAATAACAGAATTCGTCTGTTTCTTTATACTTTTTTTACTTTTTCAATTTTGCTGATGGTCTTTTTTGTATTAAAATTAAAACATTTATTAATGTTCCATAGGTTTCACGAACGTTTTCGATTCTTCACGCAGAGAATGTTTTTCGAATTGTTACAGGAAGAAGTTGACGATTTAAATTCAACAACGAAATATTCCGTGATGCCACCCAGCATTTCTGAGTTTAAATCGTGAACGACTTCCTGGAACAATGCGAAAAACGTTCTCTGTGCGTTTCTCCGCCGTCTTTCTGTGATTATTCTTCTTTCTTTAGCTTTTTTGTTCATTTGATTTTTACACCGGATGATGATTCGAACATCAGAAAAATTGAAAAGATAGAAAAGTTATAATTAAATAGATGAAGTTCGTTATTTTTAACAATGTTTGCCTATATATCTATATCTATCTATATATCACCTTTCGACTACTTCTTTAACACTCTTACCCACCCACCCCACCCACTTTCACATCATCTTCATTTCTTCAAATCTTTTTCTAAAACTATGACACTACCTTCACACCAAAAACACAGAGCCTCCCCTCTCCCCTCCTGTTCCCCCAACCCCTCAAATTCCATGCTACACCTCACCACAACAAAAACCTCAGCCCCCTCCCCTCCTCCCACCCTAAGACAAATTCACTAAGAGTCCCACCCCTCCCCTTATTCACTCATAGTCATCCACATTCATTTCACTCCCTGCCAGCGATTTCTCTCAGCCCGGATTATTTTTATAATTACTCTATCTCGTTCGTATATTGAGCTTAAACTATTTCACTATTGCTTATATCCTCTAAAAGTATAATTTTAGTTTCATATTTTATTTATATATATATATATATATATATATATATATTAATTGATAAAGTTCAAATGTACACCGAACATAAACAAAGTTTTTAAGAGTATTCCTAACTGAGCAGAGCATTTATACAATTACATAAACATAAACAATATTATAGCCTTACGTCAATCAACCAAAGTTTTAATGCGTGCTATCGCGTCTTTTTAAAGGCAGAACGAAAAAACATTATAATATTCTTCGTTCAGGCTTTGAATATATATACATATATATATATATATTAATTGATTAAGTTAAAATATGTTAATAAAGTAAACATTAAACCATTTTTTAAGTATGCTTAACACCAAGTGTATATATATATATATATATATATATATATATATATATATATATATATATATATGTATAATTACATAAACAAAAGTATAACCTTACGTCAATCAACCAACGTTTCAATGCATGTTACCGCATCTTGTCAAAAGCAGAACTAAAATGGTTTTAGCTCTGCCTTTGACAAGAGAGCGGTAATACGCATTGAAACGTTGGTTGATTGACGTAAGGATTTAGTATTTTTCTGTAATTTTATATATATATATATATATATATATATATATGTATGTGTGTGTGTGTGTGTGTGTGTGAAAAATTACAAACGGAAAACAGGTTAAAATGCAGGGGAAAAACAAAAACGAAGCGAACGTCTTCAGAAAAAGTGAAGATTTGGAAATAATTTTATTTTGAAGCCACACACATGAGAGGAGAAAAGGGTGATCAGATTGGGTCATATGAGAAGACTTTAAGTGACATTGAAATATGACAAGTGGGTGACACATTCTTCTTTATTTCTTATTCTTCCTTTTATATTTTTATATATTTTCTTTGTCACTTTCACACCTACTGAGCTAGTATAGGGGACGCGGTAGACGGAGAGGGTAAAAGCGATAAAAGGGAAGAAGACAGAGGAACTAGCCAGGAGTGCGCATTAAATTGATACAAGGCGAGAACCCCAAAATTAATCGGAATGTATCAGAGATAGGCATGCTAATGTGTCTCGTATTAGGTTTTATAAAGCAATAAAAATATTAAACTGATAGTCTAGAAAAAAACCTACTTTACTGTCAAACTAACGTAAGTGATAACTTATTATAAGAAAAATGGTGCGTGTGTGTGTTTTTTTAGTGTAAGATGATATGAAATACATGTAAGAAAAATCCTTAAATAGGGTTAAGTTTGAGAGAGATGTATTAAAATGATTTGATTAGCAATGAGACTTGCTATTATCTCAACATTTTTTTTATATATATAGATATTTAATCAGAGTCGCAGTGGTGTAATATATTGTATTGTTTTAGTGGGATTTTTGCTAGGTGACTGCTTAGGGTATAAGATCTGAGCCTGAGATTGATGTTCGATGGTGAGGAAAGGAGTATAGTCGCGCTTTCAATGAATTTGCGGCGTGAGAGAGAGAGAGAGAGAGAGTGTTCGCTTTTTAGGATCGTGCAGTCTGAAAAGTTTAGATTACGGCATATAGCATTTTGACCCTATTCATTTGTCTTTTTCCGGGGGCAAAATAAAACGCGACATTCGGTTTTTACTGTTCTTTAAAAATGAGCATACTCTATTGAGACAAATGTAAAATATTACCCCAGTACAGACGTCTGTTAGCAGTGGGTAGACACATTAGAGCACCTTGATGTTAGCCAAGAAGTCACGCCATTTTGTTCTTTAGGTTTTCTAATTGTAATCAAATATAGATTTCGCACCGACAAGAATGCCAAAAGACACACGATTTTAAATAGTTGAATCAATTCATGCAAGTAAATCCTCTGCATTATCAACATAAAATTGATATGTTTTAAAAATACTTGAACAAAACTAAAAGAAAAAGGATAATAAAGTATCGATATATATATATATATATATATATATATATATATATATATATATACGTGTCTATAGTTTCTATTCACAGTTAGTTGTCACTGAACCAATGATCCACATTTGCTATATTTAAATCTGAACTACACATATTGAGTCATATTCGGTAATAAAATGTATTTTGCAAAATATCAGACGATTGGCTGTGTGATATCGAACGATGAATCGATTAGCTCAGAGCTAAATATATTTTTTATCGTGAGAGAAAATTACATGTTTTCGTTGATATTCTGACACGACAACGAAATTACATGATGCTGACTTAGATGCAGAGGATACTTACATTCATTTGAGAGAACGACAAATGAAGAGGAGTGAGTTTGGAAGACATCACATTAATACGTGAACTTATACATAGAAATATGAGAAGATATACATTCTTATTCGTGAACGAATCTATATTTTAACGGGGTAATATATTGCAAGTATTATATAGAAAAGTCTTATCAGGAAATTATTAAAAACCTAATAACAATAATTCGTGTTTAGCTGAAAATAATACTTTCTCATATATATATATATATATATATATATATATATATATATATATATATATATATATATATATATGCATACATACACTTATTTATAAATAAATATTATGTTCAAATGATAAGATCTTATGTATATATATATATATATATATATTGGTTGTAAATATGATGAATCGAGTCATAGCGAGTCGAGGCACTATCACAAGAAATAAAGAGAGGAAATATTAAATAATATATTTTATCGTCGATTAAATATATTATTCAATATTTCCTCTCTTTTTTTTCTTATGATAGTGCCTCGACTCGCTATGACTCTGTTCATCATATTTAAAACCATTATAAAATTCTGTACCACAAAAAATTTGTTCATATATATATACAATTTTTTATAAGTAAATATTATTTTCAAATTCACCTATATACACATATGTTTTATGCCAGTATAAGAGAAGACGATTGCTGCCGGTCGCAGGATTCGAACTCCGATGCGAAAGTATTTTACTCAGTTGTCGGAGTGCTAATCGTTATTTCAAATACGAGTTGCCATGGAAATGGGAGAGTAGATAAACATCTAAATGCCGAACTCGATGGACATATCAGCAAGCTGTCAAAGACACCCCCCCCCCTCAATTGGCGGGGCCTTGAGTATTACATTACGAAATAAACGACTGGTTGTCGTCAACAAACTTAAAATGCTTCATCTAGCGAGAGCTATGAACAATCATTTATAAATAAATATTATTTTCAAATTGAGCCATATGGACATGTGTTTCATGCGAAACCTGCATGAAAACTTTGTTGATCAACCTTAGTTTCCATAAAACCTTTTCCTATATATTTTCATCATGCAAATATATGTTAAAACAGTTATCAGTTTTTGAATTTTGTTATGTTAAAAACTTTCATTTTTATTGTTCTAATTGGCACTAATTTGCAAATAACATTAAATGGCCGGTCTCGTACTAAATTTATTTCTATCACTACCACAATGTATGTTATTCAAGCCCCGACGGTTTTCTATCCATCGTCTATTACTTTCGCTTCCATCACTCTCTCTCTCTCTCTCTCTCTCTCTCTCTCTCTCTCTCTCTCTCTCTCTCTCCGTATCTTCACAGTGTTAGGTAATAAATAAACGGATGGACACATCAATTGAAATCGTCCAATATAAACAAAAGGGAAATCACCGGCGTAGTAATATTATTTAATCCGGAACTGTAGAAAGAAAGAATAAAAAGAGAGTGGCAAATAAAGCTAGCAGAAAAACATTATTTTTTTCATATTTAACTGGTGCATGTGTATAGTAAAGCTGAAAAAAAAACAATTGTTAATTTTAATTCTGAAACGATCAAATAAGGGGGAGATAACTCAACGTGTTCAACCACGCTTCATCTTAAAATGGATTTTAACACTCTGAACTTGCAAGACATTTTATATTTAGCCAGAGATAGTGCCACACTAATCGCTGTATTTTACCCAGTGTGAAACTTTCATTTATTTCAAAAACTTAATTTTCCTTGTTCCATGTTAGTTCTCTTCCATTTACGTATTTTTCTATTTTTTTTATTCTTCTTTGATAATAAATTTATTTTAATGAATCATTTTATTTTTCATTGGTGCCAAACAAGCGTTGTAATTGTTCTATTCCTAAAGTATTCTTTTTCGTATATATTGTTTCAACTTTATTTTACATTCATTACAGTAGACAAGTCTATTTCAAGATAAACCGTAATTGAAAACTTTGAGTTATCTCCCCTTTTATTTGACTCTTCAAAATTTAAGACAATGTTTTTTCGGCCTACGATACCTAAGCACCATCACTTTTTCTGATACAAACAATCTACCCGGATCTCAATGGATGAATCAGCTGGTCATAGTGTCCTAACAAATCATCAGGCGGTGTTAGTCTTGCTATATTTGCAACTATGTCTTTACTCTTGAGTTATTTATACGGCCTTTAATTTACGGCTTTAAAATGAGCGTATGTATTATTGAGATGTTTCATGCGAACGTGATTACGTGATAACGAAGAAAAAGTCAAACATACGATTGCTTAATGACTAAGAAATTGGTATGCATATTCAGGCAGCTATTTATTATTAACTGAAGTCTGATTGAAGACTACGAAATTGTCCCCGTTTCGTAATTTTTTTATTACTGTCTCGACTCGGCGAGCAAGTTTTCGGATCTCTGGTTGTAATCGGAGAGTTCATTTTATCAGCCATCTCTAGCGCTTTCGATCTTCGCGATCGTCACCAGGAGTTTGTCTTTTCTCTTTTCGTAGTGTTGTTGTCGTTTTGTGTGTTTTTAAAAATTATTTTTTCTGTAATTTTGGTGAGAGAAAAAAAAACGTTGATGCAATTGAGTCTATTCTTTATTTGTGTATTCATTGTTTTGATCTATTTCATTTAATTATTTTATTGTATTTCATTTCTGTATTTATTTTTTAATTTCTATTTTTTTTTCAATATGTGGTTGTATATTTATTTTTCATGGAACACTGTTAATACATTAGTAACAGTGTTGAAGGCTATTTTATGAATGTTAGGTAAGTTCTTTATATATATATATATATATATATATATATATATATATATATATATATATATATATGTTAGGTTATTACTCATATATATATATATATATATGTTAGGTTATTTCTTATATATATATATATATGTGTGTGTGTGTGTATGAGGTTATTTCTTTCATATATGTGTGAGGTTATTTATTTTATATATATGTTAGGTTATTTCTTTTTATATACAGTGCGTGTATGACTTTTAATCGTGGTGCACAATTATAAGTTGTTAATATTTTTCTTATATCGGCTGACTCTAGTGTTTTATTGTATGAAATAATGTGGCGTTGAATTGCATCGGTGTCGGGTAGATGATATGTAAGCCGTGTACGCATGCCTTTACTTACATTCAGTCAGTGCGCCTGATAGTGCAGGGGTAGAGGCGCCAAATGTCAGCTCGACGGTAGAGTTTCGATCCTGACTTGAAATACTAGCTTGTCTAGTCGCCCTGAAGAGGTGTGATACAGCGTAACAGTCTGTATGTGAATGGATATATATATATATATATATATATATCCAAGCAGGTGGCATAAGGTGATATACATGCGAAATTATATATATAAATAAAAAACGCAAGTAAAGAATATATATTTTTTTATTTTTTATTTTTTATTTTAAAAATTTTTTAAAATTTTTTAATTCTTTTTTATTTAAAAAAATAATAATAATATATATATATATATATATATATATATATATATATATATATATATATATTATAAGGAAGGAAAGTGTCTCTTTCACAATATACTTAGAGATGCATATCATTTTCAGTTGATCACATTCTGTGTTCATATCAATATTTATGACTTTCCTACGTGGCGTAATTACGTCAAGAAAACGTTTAATTAACCATAATTACATTTTTACAAAATGATAAAAGATCCTATGTTTTGCTGACAGACACGAATTAGTTGCCGAGTGTATTTACAAACCTGCCAAATACAGTTTTTTCAGCAAGTTCATCGCATTACAGATGTGTCTGTAATGTATTTATTTAAGCTTTTCTACTTGGTTTTGTACATACTCCACATTCACTGTGAACTCTTTTAAGTTCTGTAATCTTGGTATTAATCACCGAAATTGTCTTTAGAAAAGCTATGCATAGTGCTGTTGCCGTAATGATATACCACAATAGTGTGACAATTTGAAAAAGTATTTTTTACCAATTAGTTTTACTTCGTGTAGTACACTTAATTCTTACAAAAAACACTTAATTGAACGACGCTTCTAAAGTAGCTGATTTACGTTACACACCAAAAGTCTCTTAATTTCCATTTTTTCTTATTTCAATAGGACGTTTACACAGCACCAACATAAAACCTTCGTGATTCTCAATATGTTATTCCTCGTGACGTAAGCCCTTTACGGAAATGTTCAGCCTGTTAACTTTGTTAAAACGATATGTTTTCATATTATTGATGATGTAAGTTTAATCTATTTATTAAATAAGTTCCCAATATATCGTGAATTTGTCGATACACCCATTACTAGATGGTTGACTATGGTAGACAATCATACGCTACAATTAATCTAAAATAAAGCCAACTTCCGTATGAACTGGAAGAAAACTGTTGTTCCTGCCAATACTGTTACTTCCTGTTTTAGTCACATAGAATATTAGTAAATACGTTTCCTGCGCCCGGATGTTTTTAACCTAGATGTTACTTTTATAAAAAACAGACTGATGTATTAGTTATATGTTCCGTTTTTTTTTAATAAAATAACAAATAGATGATATAATAAAAAATCATGTGGTATTTTATTTTAACATGGTTCACCCCGAACAAGGCAGGCCGCCACTGTAGACGTAAGGGGCTACTGAGAAAAAAGAAAAGTGGAGAAGGTTGGGTGGGGGTCAGCCTAAATCATGATCCGCGCAGCGAGATGTCTGTTTACATTAGTTTTAAATTTCTGCATATCAGTACTGTTGGGGAAACAGGGGGCAGGGAAAGAGTTCCAGAGGCCAGCAGCACGAGGAAAGAAGCTATTTGAGTAGAAGGCTCTCCGGCATCTGGGGACCTACACAGTGAATGAATGAGATTTAGTTGATTGTCGAGTTAGTCTAGTGAATTTACGTCGAGAGGGCACCAGAGTAGCCTATTCATCAGAGCATAATCCATTGAAGTACTTATAAAACAAACATAAGGATGCTACATTGCGGCGATGGGACAGGGGCTGGAGCTTGGTTAACAGTGAAGGACCTATTACAATAAGCGAAACACAATTGAAGTTAACCATATCCCCGTGCAACGTCGGCTTGAGGCAGCTAATATAATATATTAGGTGCGTCGGAATAAGCGGTATTAAGTTGTTTGTTCCCTCCTAAGTGTAAGATTCGTCCACAAAGGAACTCGCATAGTTAAGTGAATAAAAGTCTAGTGTAGGTTAACATCGTAATTGTCTACGTCTTCATAGAAAAATACCTCCAAAAGAATAATCGAAGGACAATGTTCGACACTGGCCCTCGGGTTCTAAAACATACGATATCATTAATAAGGTTATATACAAGATTGCAATGTGCTCAATAGCAACACCTGTTCTATGTAATGCCTCTAATATATCGATTCAGATAGATGTTTTGTTTCGGAATGAAATAAAGGTTAAATGTATAAAGAAACCAATAAAACTATATATTTTTTCTGGCTTAGTTTATTTTCAAGTCTTTTTCATCCAAATTTATTTGATTGCTATAGATATATTGGAACTATGAGTTACACAATACACACACACACACACACACACACACATATATATATATATATATATATATATATATATATATATATATATGTATATATATATATAATAATCCAGGTAAAACATCCACAGGGTAGTAATCCAAAGAATTTCAACCAGGTTTATAAAAAGTGATCAATATCAAATAGAGCTTTTATATGTGATTATGTCGAAGATTTTGTACATGTCTGTATGTACAAAATCTTCAACACTGGCATGTCGATGTTATCGATCAACAGCTATTATAAACTGAGATCTCATCAGGTAGAGTTAGAATCAGATCTTAACATTAGATCATATTTGGATATATATATATATATATATATATATATATATATATATATATATATATTATATATATATATTATATATCATATATATATGTTATATATGTATGTTATATATATATTATATATATATTATATATATATATGTTATATATATATTATATATATATATATATATTATAAATATTATATATATTATATACATATCATATATATATATAGAGAGAGAGTGGAGTATTAGAAGGTATCACAATGCAAGAAATGGAAATATGTCGGCGTTGAGAAAGAAGACAAAAACAATTGATTTTAATTATATATTTTTCAAAAACTTTTTTAATAATTTTTTTTTTCATATAGCAAATCTTACTTGATTAGGCAATACTTCAACACTGATGTAATCTGTGTTACCGTGTTCAATAATATATTTCGAGGAAGACCTCTTTGTCAAATAGTAGGTGTTTCAAATTTAAAATAACGTGTGGATTGCAATATTGCATATAACACTGTAAATATTAATATCCGCAGCAAATGTAATAAAACTAAAACTATAATTGATTGTTTTGTTTTTTTATAAGTTTAATTACTTATTTAATTTATTTTTTTATATTTAAAAACTTTAAAATTATTTATTTATTTATTTTTCTGAATATTATATATTTGAACCCCCCGATGAAGTGCCAAATATTCATATAAAGAGCAAAAAGAGAAAATGAAAAATAAAAATATAAAGGAAGAAATATATATATATACATATATATATATATATATATATTTATAAAAATAAATAAGTAAATTAATGATAATAAAATAAATAATGAAACAAATATATTATTAATAAGTTATAAAAAATATATAATTAAAATCACTTGTTTTTGTCTTACTTCTCAACGCCGACATATTTCCATTTCTTGCATTGTGGTAACCTTCTAATACTCCTCTATATACGTATTACACACAATGCTTCAAACAAACAACTTTTCCTTATTATATATATAGTATATATCTATTATATACATATATTATATATATATATATATTATATATATTATATATATTATAGAGATAAAAGAAAAAAGAGTGATAAATATGCGACGATTGTCCAAATTTATTTCAAATTTCAATTGTTCAATGCAAGGTGTATTCAGTAATAAACTAGGATTTATTATTCTTTCATTAAGCCAAGGCTTTTCAAAGATCGAGATCTTATCATCAAAGGAGAAATACAGCTAGATAAGTTAGCTTTCGAAAAAACCAAAGTTCAAATATTTGAAAAATATATGAAAAATATTATTTAAAAAAAACGCAGTGAAAGAAAAGTTCCGTAAAAAAGATATGTGGTTTGTCCGGGTGGTAAATTTCCTTTGAAAAGATGTCCGATGAATTGAAGAAAGCGAAAAAAAAACATTGTGTAGGAGCAGTGTGGAGAAAGTGTTCGGATATAAGTAAATCCAAACGCACTTAAAAGGAATTGAAAAGAGAAAAGCTGGCCATTCTTGATAACTTCCTGGGCCATAAAAAAGGCAAATGACATCTAGTACAAAGAGAATCCAAATCCAAATGAAACAAAAAAACTTAATTTAGGGTTAGGGGGAAGGGGAAGTTAAAGAGCGAGGGGGTGGTAATGTTCGGATTGGTTTAAATAGCCGCTCTGGGAGCTGGGGAGAAAGAAAAAAAGAAAGAAAAAAGAAAGAAAAAAGAAAAAGGGTTGGATAGGGGGAGGAGGTTAAAGTGAAAGGGGGATTGAGGGTATGGGCGGGCGATATAGTCAAGGTTAAGAGCTAGGTTAAGTAGAGTAGGATTAATCTGAAGCGGGAAGGAATGGGATAGAGAAGTCGTATAAAAATGAGTTTAGGGAGTGGCAGGGTAAAAACGAAAGTATAAAGTTAGCCGATGCTAAAAATAGAATTCCAAAGAGTGAGCTTCTAACATTTCAAAGGTAACAAGTAAACATTTGGCGAATGAATGGTGAATAATTGCAGTTACTAGCCAGGGTTTCAAGGGAGTTAAAAAGGGTTAAACAGATTAGTTAAAAGCATGGTAAAATAAGTAGAGGTATGTGAGAGAATGAATGATTAATTAAAATCAAAATTTAAAATTAAAATTTAGCAGGAACCAGAGAATAGTTAATTAAAATTAAAAATTATTTTAAAACTAAATTAAAGATCAGATGAATGATTAGAAGAGAAATTGAATGACAAAGGAGAATAAATATTAAGGAATAAGTTTAGTTATATTAGAGATCTAGCCTGTCCTACTCAGTTATATTAAAAATTTAGAAGAGGGGAACAGTTTAAGCGATAAGGATAGATTGTTTGTAACAATTTGTTTCGATTATAAGTAAATAAGAGGTGGAATTGGGTTAGTTCAATTGAAACTTGAGTGCAGTGTCAGTGTTTAAAATATATAGTTTAAATGGTGAGTGAGCAGTAACAGGGCAACAATTAGTAATTACAAGTTTAAATTTTATTTATAAGGGAAGCTTACAAGAGGCTTCTAAGTAGTTTAAAAATAGGATTAGAGAGGATGAACGTAAAATTGGTCAAAATAAGATAAGATGAGTAAAAGAGTAAAAACCGATAGAAAACGGCTCGCGAGTAGTTAGAAGAATTAGGATTATTTAAGGCAGGCCAAAGTATGTAGTTATAAAACCAGCCTGAATCACTCCATAGGTTACATTTTGGGGGGATTTGGAGACTATTAAGGGGATAGGGTAGAAATGCTAGTAACAACTGATTTCAATATAAGTATTATGGGCCGGGGTTGGATTGAAATTAAGTAAACTTACATTTTAATGCTAGTGTGTGAGAGATCTAATAAGAATTACAGGGGGATATAAATGGACCTATTTGGAGGGGAAATCGAAGATCGTAGTTTAAAAGAAGACAAAAAAAGCTACGCGGGAAGATATTGCCATTAGGAGGAGGCTAATATAAGGACGATATAGTGGATACGTGGAAGATAATAAGGAAGTGAGATTATGAGGCCATGGAGAAGTTTGTGGGCAGGTTTACGGACAGAAAGAAAAATATAAGAAGTTAGAAGAGCTGAAGTAAACAGAATAGTAGGAGCTATATTGCAAAGGAGGGATAAATGTCTAGATATTAGATATGTTAATGATCGGTGGGTAGTAGGAGGAATAATGTTAGTTCAATCAACGATAGGTGCTACGGGTAGATATAGTTATTAGGTGCAATGGGGATGAAAACATTTATTGGGAAAGTAAATTGGTGGGATTAGGGGCGTTAAGAATAGAAGTTACAAAATTACCGAGATATATTGTTTAGAGATTTGTCAGATGCTAAAAAAGGGGGGGGGAAGAGTGTCGGAGGGAGTAATGAAATTAATGTATTTAAATTTTCGCTTGTGCCTGCAATTTGTAATAAGCTCATTTTTAGAGTTAATAACATTTAAGTTCTTGGGTGTTGTAGCTATCATATAAGTTTCCAAGCTACATAGTTGGCAGAGGGCAAAACCAGGAGTGTATGAGTAAGACTTTTTTAATATAGACCAACTTAGGGAGTAGGGAATCTTTTTGATGTTAAAGCTTTTTATTAGGTTAGATAGAGAAGTGCTAGTGGTATTATTATCATTGTGTTTAAAAGAGTAGATATGGTTAGAGATTCGAGTCTTAATGGGGAAAGCACTAGCACCAATATAGGTATTATTTTGTGGGGGTTGTTGTTATATAATTTGTGTTGTTTATAGTATTGGGGATGCTTACGGTTTGTATGCTCGGGTTCTGATCCAAGTTTAAGTTAGAGTTATTGGTTAGGGAAGATGAGATACCTTGAGGAGTGAGATCAGATCCATTATTAGTTAGCGGTGCGAAGGGTGCTATTTAGTGCAGGGAGTTGCAGATGGGGATGGTTGAGGGGAAAGATGGGAGATTGTATGTTGGTATTATTTTACATATTGGTATTAGTTTGTGTAATGGTGTATTGTTTAACAGTACAGGAATATATAACGTTACTTTCTATGCAATTACCGTTTAATGGGCTCTCTCTAGATTTTTGGCAGTTGCAGTTATTAGTGGGGTGTATGGTAGGTGCTGGTTGTTGGGCAGATTTAAATTTTTTGTTGTTAGATGTGAAGATGGTTTGTGCTATATTGGGCATTGTGGAGTAAGAAATTTTAATAGAATTATTATTTAAAATAGTGCTGTATTTATGTGGGTGCTTTAACGAGTTATCTAAAATTTTGAAAAATTCTTTAGCTATATTAGTTTTTACATTGCAATTGTAGGGTGGGTTACAACAAATATTATTCTTACTTCTATTTTTTTAATTTTTATTTTCGACTGTGTTCCTGAGGGTTAGCTATTTTATCCGTATTAATAGTTTTAGTGGGTCGATTTACATATTTCTTGGGTTTCCTGTGTATCGTGGTGCTAGTTCGTTGTCTATCCTGTGTAGCCATTTTGTAGGTAATAACATTTAAAGGTTTATTCCTCTGGAGAGGGGGATTATTTTCATATTTAATTTTATCAGTGTATCCCGAATTAAGGAGTGCGTTATTATAAAAACTAGAATTTTGTTCGAAGATGGGTTTATTAGCAGAAAGTATTGAAATTCTATTTGAAATTGAAGGGACTATTGAATTAATGATGGATTTAGGGTGGTTAGATAGATTATCTACGTAGAATAGGGTTAGATTAGGTTTGTGGTAAGGGCTAAATGATTCGGAGTTAAGGTCTAGTGTTAGGTCAAGGAAATTAGATATTTTTTTCTCGGGTTCTATAGTTATGGTTAATCCGAAGTTTTTAAAGAAATTGTGTAGGTTTTTTTTTTGGTGTTGATTTATTGCATGGATCTCTGCCTAGAAAAAAAAAAAATTTTAATAATATTTTTCATACATTTTTCAAATATTTGAACTTTGTTTTTTTCGAAAGCTAACTTATCTATCTGTATTTCTCCTCTGATTATAAGATCTCGATCTTTGAAAAGCCTTGGCTTAAGGAAAGAATGATAAACACTAGTTTATTACTAAATACACCTTGCATTGAACAATTGAAATTTGAAATAAATTTGGATAATCGTCGCATATTTATCACTCTTTTTTCTTCTATCTCTACAATTGTTCTATCTCTTATATTGAGCTAAACCTCTTCACAATAGGTTCCATCAACTAAAAGTGTTATTTTTGGTTTATATTTGATCCTACTTATATATATTATATATATATATTATATATATTATATATATATATATATCATATATATTATATATATATATATTATATATATATTATATATATTATATATATATGTGTGGGTGTACGTATTGGTTATTTTTTTCCATCGTCGTGCAACACTTTCTGATAATATTGGATTCAAGTTATCAGTTGACATTTCATAATCAGTATAAATCTCCGTTAAATCACACAACTTGAGCTTTTATTACATTAAAACGATGCGAATCTGGTTTCCAATATCGCGATACGTATCTTGTAATTGTCAGCCTAGCGGAGCGTTAACTTGAACGGAAATAATAAAAAAATCACACTGAACTTAATTTAAGCAACAACCCATGACCCCTTCTCTAAATCAAACAATTCAGATGACGCCGCAGTCTACCAGTTTCCTAGCAATATAATGAAAACACAATTAACATGAGTTTCATCGTTCGGACCCTTATCGCCAAATAATTACTGACAACGAAATATCTAAAGATGCATGGTACACGAGTTGAGAACAGATTTCCCCAGTTAAATAAACAGAAGACTTAGAAACAAAATGGCGAACATGTCAACTTAAAAAAAACGACACTTGAAGAAGGCTGAAGAATAAAACGATCGACATGTTTTGAAAAAGAAATAACTTGCGTGAGTTTATCAATTCTCATCACGTATGTCTTCTTCACTCTCGAGAGACAAAGTATATTCCCTAAAAATCTACATTATCAATGACCGTTTATAAGAAGAGTTTGGAAATTTGCAACCGGCAACTTTCATGCCTTGTGATAGCTTAACTGCAGTGGCAACGGTTAATTAGAAGCATGTGTATGTTCGTCCGTCTGTCATTATTCTTGATTATTTACACCAAGGACTGTAAATGTTTGGATCAATCGATACCAACATATGCATTATTATTATTATTATTATTATTATTATTATTATTATTATTATTATTATTATTATTATTATTATTATTATTATTATAATTATTATTATTATTATTATTATTATTTGTACTCACTAGGAGTTCTCACACAGATCATCGTCAGTGATTGCTCACCGACAACAACCAGTGGTATTTCCTGGAGTCTGAGTGACAACAAGTCTCCCCAGACTTCCAGTGTTCTTCACCTCTTTTCGATAACGATGCGGTATCGCAACAGTCTCTTACCATTGATTACTCTCCGGTAAGGACAATTGGTCTTCTCTGGGATTTGGGTGGCAACGAGCCTCCCCAAGGTCTCAGCACTCTCTGCACTTTTCCAGTGGAGGTCGGGTTTGTGACGTTCCTCCTCGGTCTTCTCATCCTCCTCGACCCTCTACAAATATGTTGCCTGGTGTCAGCCTGGCCGGCACCAGTTAAAAAAATAAATAAATGAATAAAATAATATTTCTTTGAATTAATTTAAAAAAAAAAAAAAAATAAAATAATAATTTTTTTTTAATTTTTAAATTTTTTCCTTTCAATTCATTTTTTTTCTTTTTCTCTTCCCTTATTTAAAAAAAAATCTTTTAATTTTTAATTGTTTTCCTTTCAATTCCTTTTTTTCTTAATTCTTTTCAATTTTCTTGGGGTTGGTGGGTGGGGAGAGGGAGGAGCTTATAGTGTTTCTTGGAATTTCTGTTTCTTGGTCCATTTTTGTGTAGTGATAGCTGAGGCCGGTGTAATTTATTGGGGGGGGGTGGATTATGAAGTGCTGTTTCTTGCAGTTTCTGTTCCTTGGCTCTTGTGGTGTTCGTGTGGTTTTGTTTTCTCTGTTGTAAATTCTTTATGACTGGTTAGCCTTTGTAGCTTATGTGCGTTAGTTTCCGCATTCGAGGATTTTCCTTAAGATTGCAGCTGTTTTGATCATTGCTGTCCTTTGTATGGTTTCGGTAGTCCCTTTGATTCCAATTTCTCCCAATCTTTTCTCCAGGTTTCTAGTGCTCCTACGATTATTGGTATTATACTAACTTTCTTCATGCTCCATATTCCTTTCAGTTCTTAGGCTAGTTCTGTGTATTTACTTCGTTTTTCCGTGTCTTTGATCTTCACTCTGTGGCTGCTGGAAAGGCGAAGTCTACGATTTTACAAGATTTTTCCTTTTTGTCTATTATAATAACATCAGGTCTCCTTGCTAGTATGAGTTTATCTTTTTGTATATCCATATCCCAGAAGATTTTGTGTTTTTCGTTTTCCAGTACTGTTTCTGGTTTATGTTTGTACCATTTGTCTGCATATTCGACATTCAATAGTTTGCACAGTTCCCTGTGTATTACTTTCCCAATCATCATCATCATCATCATCATCATCATCATCATCATCATCATCATCATCATCATCATCATCATCATCATCATCACCATCATTATGTCATTATCTAGTCATTATCCAGTGACATTATAATACATTAATAGTGTTCGATCAAGTATGGTAGAAAAACATAATAATATAGATTTTTACGTTGAATGAAAGTGCGGTTGGATGGAGAGATACATTTTCTTATCAATTTGGTTTGCAAAAGATTGGGCATCCTACCGGATACCAGACCTTTACCGAGACTCCAACCTAGAGATATTATAAGCATTCTAACCGTCCGTTTCAGTGCAATTGTTTGAATTTTTCTAATAGAAATTTGTTGCAACATTCAGTTCTACTAACGCATAGACGTGGCGATGTAAGTTAGCATCACAAGTTCTGAACATCCGGAAGAACATTCTACTCTGACTTGTTATGTTTTTTTGAAACGTCGAAAACAATGATCAACAGATTTATTTATTTCATATTAATGAATTATT
>OY744516.1:234610251-234655251 GCA_963556195.1 Sepiola atlantica | reverse complement strand
AGACAGAACAAAATCGACCAGTTGAAAATTATTTTCATTAAACGTGTTATTTATTTCTTCTACAAGTAGACAACTTCTCCCACCTATTTCAACACATTTTACGGTCGCATATAAACTTAAAGCACACGAAAAGCGTAAGACTTCTTATACCCCCTTCCCTTTAAACCAACCGCTAAAACAATACGTATACTCAAATCTACCGCAAGTAATACAAACCAACTTAAAATTTATGCACACTTATCATCTAGATAAATGTGAAACCACATCTTCTACATACAATCTACCGTATATTAAATATTTACATACATATATTATAGGGAACAGATAGCAATAGTTTACGCATATTCATTCATTCATTACACCTGCGTTTATATTACTGGGTTAAACAACCATAAGAACATTAAATGAAAATTCTATCCAGAATTTAATTTACTGCTATTTTAATCAGGTTCTAATATGATAAGTTATACTTAGATCCGTTAATTAGAAAGTTTAATTGCTGTTTACTTAATCTATTATTTTTATAATAAGAATAATAAAAAAATAGCTATTTTTTATTATTCTTATTTCAGACATTTTAAAGTTATAACATCATAATTGTATAAAACAAAGCTAAGGAAAACTAAAATATAGTACTTATATGCATCAAATAGAATCTCTACATAGTCTCACTGTGATAACACAAATATGCAAATGAGCAAGAATATAACTAATATAAAATAATACAATATAATTATAATAAGGTTAAAGAAAAAATCTATCAAAATCGATTTTTTACAATATTTGACTGGTGTTTTATAGATAACTTAATACTTAAACCTGTCAATTAGAAGATGTGATCAATATTCACTAAACCTATTAATTTATAATACGTAAAATAAAGAGATAAATAAACATTTTGAAATGAACAAAGATCTGGAGAGAGAAGAGAATTTTAAAAAGATAGCGGGGAAACGTACAGAGAAAAATTCACAAAACAAAATCGCATTAAGCATTTTAAAATGTTACCACTGGTTTGATATGTGATTTTGTTAATTTCAGTTTGGTGTGTTTTTATGTAGATAGCTTCCGGTATTTTTCAATTTTTTAAATTTGTTTCGGAATGTATAATTTTAGTGTGTTATAAACTAGAAGTTGTCTTAAATCAAAGGGATATATATATATATATATATATATATATATATATATATATATATATATATATATATATATACATAAATGGGTGTACTAAAAGCGAACTTTTAGGAGAGGTAAAACCTATTGTGAAGAGTATACAGCTCAATATCCAGGATAGAGCAGGTAGATATGAAGAAGAATGGAAAGGAATTAGAGAAGCAAAAGCCAAATCAAAATTCAATTCAATTCCTCAGAGCAAGGTATATTCCGCAAAAAGGCAATTTATTCAAGTTAAATTTTCCTTAAGCCAGGCTTTTCAAAGATCAAAATCTAATCATCAGAGGAAGTCGCTGGGATAGATAAGTTGGCAATGGCCAAGATTTAAAATTTGAAAAAAAGAAATAGGGAAAGAAAACTGGGCAAAACTCTGCCCGAATGCAAGCAAATGTCCGATTGCTAAAAAGTCCGATTTGGCTTTTGCTTCTCTAATTCCTTTCCATTCTTCTTAATATATATACATATATATATATATATATATATATATATATATATATATATATATATATATATATATATATATATATGTGTGTGTGTGTTTGTGTGTATCTGTATATATATATATATACATATGTATATATATATATATATATATATACATATGTGTATCTGTATATATATATATATATATATATATATATATATATATATATATATATATATATATTTAAAGAAATAATAAAATCTTGAAATCCTAATCTTTCCAAACAAAATTCTGTAAAAATATATATAACCCGTACATGTGACAAAAGGGCACATTCACAGAACTATATCATGATTACACACGTATGCAAAATAATGTTAAAATTTGAAATCAATTTTTTTTGCGTGGCTTTAGTGAGCATGCGCCTAGCGAATGTGTTCGGGTAGGTTGAACGAGTTCTTTACTCGTAGGAAAATTAATAAAACGTTTTAGAAGGTATATTTTCAACTTACCCATTTTGTTCTGTCTGGTTTCTTTTAGAGGATTTTTATTTCTTAGCGGACTTTACATTCCCGTCATGAGCTTTTTACGTCGAAACACGGGTAGAATATTTCTAATGTTTATATAATTTTATTTTTAAAGCTCTACTTTTTATTGAGCGCTTTGGAAAAAATATTCGTTCTAAGTTCATGTTATCAATATATTTAGATGTTATTAATTAATATATATATATATATATATATATATATATATATATATATATATATATATATATATATATATATATATATTAGTATTTCATGTATCCGCATACAATTTTATAAGGAGATATAATTTTTTATGTATCAATTTTCAGTATTTACTTCAACAGTGCTTGATACGTAAGTAGAGCTAGGTAGTAAGCTATGCAAATATATTTATGGCAATTAAGCTAAACAGAGGCCACCGCGTTTCATCCCCGGGGGAAACGCGGGAGCCACTGTGTAGATTAATTGTCATAAATATATTTTCATAGCTTGATATATATATATATATATATATATATATATATATATATATATATATATATATATATATATGGGAAATGAAAAAGAAAAAACCAAAAAGGATGATAATATTAAGAAAAATGTCATGCAAGTACGTGAAAATATTGGGTTGACATGATGGGTTGATGGGAAGAAGTAGTGGCCATTGCTGGGTGCAGTAGGACCGAAGTCTGGGCTTGGTGAGGTCAGTCGCATGGAATGAAATAAATGTGGATGGTTCTGAGTGAAAAAAGTGCATGACATTTTTCTTAATATTATCATCCTGAATAAGTCTTACAAATAAAGACGAAACGTTGATGAATACATGAAAAAAACATCCTTTTTGTTTTTTCCTCTTTCTTTTCCCATTACGTCGCATTACCTTCATCCTTCCTTTCTCATATATATATATATATATATATATATATATATATATATATATATATATATATATATATAATATATATATATATATATATATATATATATATATATATATATATATATATATATATATAAATGTCTACAAGCATGGAAGAAGCTGATTAACGTTGCTGTAGTAAAGCGCGCACACAGAAAAGAGAGCATCAATGACAAGAGAGCAGAGACCACACCTGCTTGTGATGTTTGTGACAAAAACTGCCGCTGAAACATCAGTGTCTTATGCCACAATCAGTTCTGCTTAAGCCGAGCAGACAACAAGACTAAGGAAGTATCAGTCCTGCTCGACTCTGACCGACTACTGATATATATATAATAATAATTATGGAAATAATATTTAAATGTGATGGAAAATGAAAAATGAAACGCCGTAATCATTTATATATTCATCAAAGTTTCGTCTTTATTTTAAGACTTTCTCAAGATAATGTGTTTTTGAAATAACATGGAAATACAATATTTGGAAATATGTGCAGCCTTTGTGACGAGCAAAGTATGTTTTTTTAGTAAAAGATGGTTGTTAGTATTTAAAAATAATGTAGTACGATTATCACGTGAAAATAATATGTTGTTCTTTTTTCGAACGTACCATAGAATTTAAAATGTGCGTTGGGTTTATGAAGTTATTCAATGGGTGGCTATCTTTTGTCTAATCAGAGCTATGCGGCTGACATAGCTGCAACCAGTAATTCCAGCTGCGATTTGCAGTTCTTTCTCAATGATCTTGTGTAGTTCTTGAAATAAGTTGGTCTTTCTATTAACACGGCTAGGAATAAATGCATGACAACTGGCAAAAAAAACAAACTCCTCTTAATATCAACATGAACAGCTAACGAATCGAACAAGTCACAAAGTGTGTTTACATTCGACACAAGCGGTCTTCATCTAACGACGGGCAAACAGCTCTAAATCACAGTATCAGTTGAGTTTGGGCCGCTTTCACAAGAAACAACACCGCCCTAAGTTTTAAACGCACACCATACAAAATTAAAGCGAACATCTATAACACCACATGTCTTTCCTTTAGTCTAATACGGACTTGAATTTGTAAACTGGACTGTAAAAGACATATCAGCGCTTCATTACTGATCATATACTTCATGATATCATCATTATCTCAGGGTGACGAAATCTCACTGGTATCCTATCAATGTCCTCGGACTGAAGACCTGGGTGTTCCAAGTTAGAATCCACAGTACCACTTTCACTTAGGGATGTTGGCAACCTTCTCGTGGTCCTTCTTGTAAGTACCCGATGTCTTTCCAGAAAGATTTCTAACTAGAAAACATCGGGGAAACTAATGCCAACACCAGAATCATCTGATTCACACGAGAGAAGAAGAATACACTATGTCATCAAATGTAAAGTCTTACAATTATTTAACGGCATTTAACGTTCCAATCTGAGGTTGTGCAAAATATCTGTGAATGGAAGAACATTAACATTACGCTAACGAACAACTTAGCCCAAGATCGTAAGGCTTGGGAGACACTAAGTCATGTTAGTGCGTATTCTGCAGCTTACGGAAAATAGGTTTAATAATAAACAAGTTTATTATACTCACAGGACGGAGTGTTACTATGGTTAGTCACGCTATCCAGTGTTTCTGATGGAAGATCAAAATAATGTATAGCGTTCATTAAATACAGGGTGGGGCAGAGAGGTCGAATGATTAACGATGATATGATTACTTAAAAAACCTCCGCCGTCTCTGCCATTGGTTAAGATCAAAGTGTAGTATCTGTTCCGATGGATACTGCACCCCATAGACTGGTATTGTCTTGGCCTTCGGGGCTGGATTTACGCCGGTCTATGGGTCTGTCCTGTTCAGTTCTAGGAGGTCCACCCTCCCAGCTTTCGCCTCCCCTCTTTGGGGAGGAGTAAGTTTATTGCTTACTGCCTGAGGCGCCCCTACCAGGGAATGCCGACGGGGCTGCCCAGGCAATTTTTAAACCCCACTTTCCCGACCCGACCTTGGGTCACATCTTACTTATGGGAGTAAGATAAAAACTGGCCTTGTGCCTAACTCCTGGAGAGAAGTAAATCAATACCATATATATATATATATTTATATATATATATATATATATACATATATATATATAAAATCAGTGTGTTCAATCTACATATCTCCTATCTATATATATATATCTCTATATATATATCTATCTCTCTCTCTCTCTCTCTCTCTCTCTATATATATATATATATATATATATATATATATATATATATATATATATATATATATATATATATATATATATAGGAGATATGTAGATTGAACACACTGACTTTCTAAAGGCGGCGGTCGAACTTTGTGTTCCATTTTTATCGTTTTATTTTGTTTGTTTTTATCACCCCCTTATGGTAACGTCCATATTTCACACACATTGCAATAAAATAGATGACACATTGACTCATCCATTCCGGTCGGATTCGATTGTCTGAATCATGCAAAAAGTAACTTTGAAAAGAAAATCAAGTGTTCATGAATACAGCAGGGAGAATAATTTCATAAACTTTACAATCATATTTGTAAGAGTTATAATTGTGTATCTAACACCTAATTTTTAAATCGATTAATTTGCATAGTTTTCTGAAGCGATGAGTCATAGCTTTGAAAATAATTTCTTCGAGGTAAGATAATAGTAACAGTAATAGTATTATTTATTCGTTGGGGAAGAGGAGGAGGAAGCATGGCAATGTGAAATTGATTAATGTATTTGAATAAATAGACTTATAGAGAGACGGGAATGAGATTAAAATAGATATCTAGGGAAACAAACTAACCGTAGACTTCGGAAATATTGTTACATGCATTTTTGGCTTAATATATATAAGAAATAACCTAATGGGAACATACGTTGATCGACTCTGCTTTAGTATAATATAATTGCATACAGCGTTACTGGCGATATTGTTTACTTTTAATACAGGCCATTATTTATTAAATTCGGATTAGGCGAAAATTTTATTGCAGTAAACGGTTAATGCTTTAAACTTTTATTAAAACTGTTTTACTATATTTGGTGCTGATATCGATCCTGAACCAGTTTTCGTGAGGTTCGACTCGGAAGCGTTCGGCTGTCCTACACAAACGCCCAAGAGTTTACGAGTCGATTTGTACCAGCCGATAATTTTGATACGGTGCTACTTCCTATGATAATGATGTTTTGCTTGTTTTGTTTTTGTTGTTGTTAGGGTTAGGGTTTAGGGTTAAGGTTTGGGTTAGTGTTAGCGTTTAGGGTTATGGTTTAGGGTTATGGTTTAGGGTTAGGGTTAGCGTTTAGGGTTAGGGTTAGGGTTTAGGTTTAGGTTTAGGGTTTAGGGTTGGGTTTAGGGTTTAGGGTTTAAGGTTTAGAGTTAGGGTTTATGGTTTAGGGTTAGGGTTAGGGTTTAGGATTAGGGTTAGGGTTAGGGTTTAGGGTTTATGGTTTAGGGTTAGGGTTAGGGTTTAGGGGTTAGGGTTAGGGTTAGGGTTTAGGGTTAATGTTAGGGTTAGGGTTAGGGTTAGGGTTAGGGTTAGGGTTTAGGGTGAGGGTTTAGGGTTTAGGGTTAGGGTTAGGGTTAAAAATATCTATTTGATAACAGTAACTTCGCTATGTTTTTGTTTTTTTTGTTTCTTTTAGAAAATTTCTTGAAAATATAACTTACGATCACAGGACGTATCAAAATTGTCGTCTGGTACCATTCGGTTCGCCAACACTCGGGCGTTTGCGTAGGACAGCCGAACGCTTCCGAGTCGAACCGCACGAAAACTGGTTCAGGGTCGATATCAGTACCCTATATTTTTTTAAGTCACATTATGCGTCGCTGTATTTGTAAAAGTAAAACAGACAAAAAAAACATACACCTACCGTATTTACCTTTACCCAAAGTTATAAACATCCAATTTATAATGCGTTTTACGTCACCTATAGTGGTTTAATCAGCTGGGTGTTACACTAAATAAATTAAGATTCCTAGATCTATTCCGGCTTTTAGCAATCGACACCTTTGTTTCTTTTATCATACGTTTTATTATAATTCGGATATTTATCGAATTCAACAACGTTATGCAAATATAATGGGTTTTTTTATATCTTATATCGCATCCGAAATGTATTTTTATGAATACATCATTTTAAATAATAATTATTTATTTATTTTGAAATCTAACTGCACTAGAATTCATTTCGGTTTATTTTAAAATAATCTAGCAATTTCATTTTGTGCTTATATTTGACTAAAATGCAAATTAACTTAGTGAAAATTTGAAACGAATTTGGAGATGCTTTAAAATTTTACTTTCAAACTCTAAAAATTAAAAGAAAAGCTACAATTAATACCTCCGAAAAAGCGCCGAATATATACATCGCACACTGCCTATGGCCGTAGCGGCGGTGATTTGTTAAGAATCACCGTGTCTAGGGCACAGCATATGGAAGGCGGAGCCCATCCCTCTCCTTCCGCTGCCTTGAACCTTCCCTGAGTTTTAGTCAGGTACCCATTTACTGCTGGGTGGACAGAGGGAGTTTTCAGACCCGAAAATTCGCATGCCAAAGACAAGTGCTATAACCACTCGTCCACAGGCCTTCCCTATATGTACATGTATGGATTATATGTATGTATATAATCCAGTTAAGTTTACATTCATTCACAGAAGACACATCAGTGAATCTTTACTGTATTTATATAAAAGTGGCAATGAAAAATAAAGTCGTTGACTAGGTATACATTTACTTATTTCTACAAATATGTTTCGTTCCATATGTGAAAAGTAAGACTTTGTCAGACCACTTTACAAAGGATGCTACAATCGATAAGGGTAAAGGTTTTCAAGAGGTAATCTCACCGTAAAAAATGGTAACGAAGAGAATCTAATTATCAAACCGATTTTGAGCACCATCACTTTCTCTTTGATCCTCATCATGCTCTCCAAAAATCGACTCACCCTTTTCCATCTGTCAGTTGGTCTCCATGTATGTTAATCATTTATTCACATATGCAGATCGGTTCAAACTATAAAACTCTATAATTGTGAAGCAAAGCACTTTTACGACATAAAAAGCATCACATTCTCTTTTCAGCTGGAAAATGTGTTTTTCTTTATTGTCATAGGATATATTACATCGGCCTATATGCAAACAAGTAAGTATATGCAATATAGATATAAAGCTCTACACGTGTATGTTACACTATAAAAAACATTGGATAGGTTCCCCTAAAAAATATTAATATGTACTTTTACATAGATAGATAGATAGATAGATAGATAGATAGATAGATAGATAGATAGATAGATAGATAGATAGATAGATAAAAAAGATAGAGAGATAGATAGATAGATAGATAGATAGAAAGAGAGAGAGATAGAGAGAGAGAGAGAGAAAGTATTATGGAGTGGTTTATTTTCTTCTACTGCGATTTCAGGATACATATTTTATCTGGTGGTCGTTCCTTATCAGTTAAGCTAACAGTGTCCCCCAACTCAACTTTAAGGGCTTAATAGATAGTCATTTGTATACATTTGTTTAATAGTTTACATTCATATTGTTGGCCTCATAAATCAAAGGGGTGCCTCCTATATGTAATTTACGTCACATATATGAGTCTAAATATATGTATAAATAAATACATATAAAGAGAAATATTTATATATATACATATTTTATTTGTAGTGTTTTATGACTTTGGATTGAAACAAGGGCATATGTTTTTTTCAGTATATCCATGATTTGCCACCAGAGATAATACTGTTGCTATCTCATCATGATACTGGAATTTTGCCCAAATAAACTAATCCCTGACGATCGCGTCCAATTGTAATTGAGGAAAGAGACAAGGGAACGTGGAGATGCATATTTTATCGCAAGACTGCGCCTTTATTTGATGCAAAAACACCCATCCCTTCGATCCCATAAAAGAACATGCATTTCAGTGATGCTGCATCTATAACAGGCTTTAAAGTGCGCCAAGCCACGCCCACAAATTATAAGAAAAGAACAGGAAAGTATTAAGGATATACAAAGTGCAATAAGAACCAAACAAATATAGAGATGAAAATATAAACGATTAAAAAAAAGAGGAAATAATAAGGGGAAAAAAACACATACGTTTTTACTACGACGACTGACATTTGATAAATGTTAACGAATATCACATGTGTTGGTTCAATTCAAGCGAAAACTAAGCACAGTAAATAAGTGTAATTACCGACTGAAATAAAAGGCGACCTAAAGCTATCCTCTTTAACAGCTACTGCACTGAGATGTCGGAGACAGCGGCAGTTTTTTTTCTCCACTTCACTTTATGCTGAATGCAAAGGGACATGAAATACCATTTTTAATTTTTAATTATTTGGTGTAAGACGACCGAAGATTGAACCCTAGTGTCCCAGCCTATTAGAAAATACTCTCACAACTACGCCAAACATGACGAGAGAACTAGCCAGAAAACTGAAAGGAATATGAAGCATGAAGAAAGTTAGTATAATACCAATAATCGTAGGAGAACTAGGAACACTCCCCAACAACCTGGAGAAATTGGAATCAAAAAGACTATCGAAACCATACAAAGGACGGAAATGATCAAAACAGCTGCAATCTTAAGGAAAATTATTGAATGCGGAAACCAACCCGCATAAGCTATAAAGGATAACCAGTCACAAGCAATTTACAACAGGAAGAAAACAAAACCACACGAAGAACACCACAACACGAACCAAGGAACAGAACCTGCAAGAAACATCACTTCATAATCCCCCCAATAAATTACACCGGCCTCATCTAACACCACACACAAACGAACCAATGAACAAATATTACAAGAATAAACTCTCCCTCTCCCTCCATAAAAAATGGTGCCAGCCTAGGCTGACACCAGACAAAATATTTTTAGAGAGTCGCGGAGGATGAGAAGCCACAGAAGAGTCAATACAAATCAGACCTCTGGGACCTTGGGGAGGCTTATTGCCACCCAAATCCCAGAAAAGACCAATGGTCCTTACCAGCGAGAAATCAATGGTAAGAGGCTGTTACGATACCGCAAATTATTTGCGGTGGTTATCGAGAAGAGGTGAAGAATACTGGAATACTGGAAATCTGGGGAGGCGTGTTGTCACTGAGACTCCAGGAAATACCACTGGTTGTTGTCGGTGAGAAATCACTGACGATGATCTGTGTGAAAATACATAGTTAGTACAAATAATAATAAAAATAAAAAAGGGACAGAAACAGACATTAATGGAGAAATTATTAAGACAACACCAAAGAAAATGGCAAACTGGAAAACACCAGGCCATGATGAAAGACATGCGTACTGGTTTTAAAAAATCACGACCTTACATGAAAAGCTAGCGGAGAAACTGAGAGGATGTATCCACAAAGCAGATGTACCAGACTGAATGACCAAAAGAAGGAAAACACTAATACAAAATAATGCCAAAATGAGGACGATTCCAAACAACTATTTGGAAGATCCTAACGGCACAACTGAGAGAACAAATCTACGAATACCTCAACAATCGTGGACCACTCCCCAGGAAATAAATGCATGGACGTCAGCACCGGGGGATGCGTGGGGGGGGGGGGGCTCAAGCTCCCTCACTTTTTGACTTGGGCCCCCACTTTACAGTAATCAACAGAAACAAGATAGAGATCTTATGTTTCCATCTATCTGAAAGCATTTTTTTTTATCCCTTTTCTGAATATTTAGAAAGAAAAAGCCTTTGATTGCATTCAATTTTTAAAAAATTAACTTGAAGTCGGGTAGGGTAAATTATTCAGAAGACATAATTCCCGTCAATTTTCCCAAAATGTTTCAGAAAAATCATAATTTTTTAAAACGTTCTCATAATTTCTCACTGTGGGGACCTGGTGTACTAGAAAATAGATTTTATACACATTATCATTAAAAAGAGATCAATCAAAAGGTATTAAGGAGTCAAACACAGTATTTTCTCGAAAAAATTTTATTATTCAAGGAAAATTTAAATTTTTCAGTATTTAAGTAAAATTTTGCAGAAAATGTACAATGAACGAACAAACAAAAGTAAACTTGTCAATAATACAATGAATCTATTTGAGCTTGTTTCATAGTTGAAGCAGTCGACTTGGTATGTCTGATTGACATTGCTGTGTGTCCAGTTTCATCACAAATATTACAGTAAGGTCGGGTGCGTCGTAAAGCGATTTCAGAGTGAGACATTATTAACATTCGTCGAAGTATATTATGAATATTGTCCTTGATGGACAGTTGCTGAGACAATGCAGCTGGACCACTTAGGAAAGATCGAACGTGCTTGTTCCAAAACTCTACTGAACTCTCACTCCATTTTGTTATCGAGTTACCTTTATTCCACTTGAACTATAGGCACACATTTGATGGTAGCACGGGATTATCATAATCCATGGTTTACCCTTCTCATCGACGAAGGCAATTCTGAGATCAAGCATTATCTCGACGCCCAAGGTTTTCAATGCTTCCACATGCACACATTTGCTTGTGACAGACTGGGTGATAGGCAGGATGATGTTGGTGTTACTCATGAACGTTTCAAAATTTTCGTGATCCACGCTGTTACGGATGAGAGAAAATACGTAAAAGCGATTTTCAGTGCTTAAAAATCTGTTGCGAAGCGGACCATTATTTGTATTTCCTCCAATCGCACATGGTGTATCCATTAACATACCGGTGATTTTTCGGATTGCATCGATACATTCTTTTTTCGCATTGTTCAGGATCCGCATGATATCCAAAGTGATTAATTTCATCCTCACGAAATTTGAAGTGAAGAACAGAGAAACAATTCAAGTCTGCCTTGTTAATACGCTTCCAACGAACTATTCCAATTCCAATACATACATTTAAACTTTTATACTTTTTACTTTTGTACTTTGTCAGTTAATATATATACTTATACTTATACTTTATATATTCTCTATATTTGATAAACCAATTGATTCTTCAATTTTGTCATATTTACTAAAATCGTCTTGCTGATATGTTTCAAATGAGCCATCAAGCAGTGTCAGAAAATCATTTTATGTCTAGATTAAGTCCAAAAAGGTGTATTTGGCTCAAAACGACCAAATATGCTAATTTGAGCTCAGGCCCCTCAAAATTGAAATTTCTATTTGTTCTTTTTTCACCAGTATCGACTTGCTAATATGCTTCCAGCAAGACCTTAACGACTATCAGAAGATCATTTCATGTCTAAATTATGCCAAAAAGGGTATTTTGCCAAATAGGCAGTAAAGTAAATCACATAATAAGTGAATGCAAAATACTAGCCTAAAATGAATACAAAGAACAGACAGGACTGCGTGGGGAAAGGCAGTACACTGGGAACTATGCAAACGCCTACATTTCGAACACATGCATAAATGGTTCAAACAGGAACCAGAGAGAGAGAGAGAGTACTGGATAACAAAGATCACACACCCCTCTTGGGCATGGATGTATGAAATGGTATACTCATACAAGTATAGATAGCAGATGTAAAAATAGTCAACAAAAAGAAACAATCCTGCCAAATCGTAGATTTTTCCGTTCCAGCAGACCATACGAAGCAAACACGGAACAACGAAGCGAATACTTGGAACTTGCCATAGAGAATTGAAAGGGATATAAAGCATGAAGAAAGTCAATATAATACCAATAATCATAGGAGAACTAGGAACTGTCCCCGATAAACTGTAAAAAGAATGAGAAATTGGAATCAAAAGGATCATTGAGACTATACAAATGGCGCAATGATGAAAACAGCGGCAACCTTAAAGAACATAATCGAATGCAGAAAACCAACCTGCATAAGCTACGAACAGTAACCAGTCACATTGAACTTGCACCAGTTTCGGCTTATACCGTACAAAATAGTCGTGAACGGTCAAGGAGGATAAGAAGACCATAGAAGGAGAGCACTAACCAGACCTTCAATAGAAGAGTGCGGAAGAGTGTGGAGAGTACTGCCATCTTAGGGAGAGTTCTTGACACCCAAATTATAGGGTAGACCAGTGGTCGTTACCAGCGAGAAATCAATGGTCAGCAGCTATTGCGACACGAGAAGCTCATTTGCAATAGTTATCAAAAAAGTGGAGAGTACTGGAAATCTGGGGAAGCTTGTTGTCGCTCACATTCCAGAGAACTCAAGCAGTTATTATCAGCAAACAATCACTGACGATCACTTGTGTTAGAACTCCAAGTGACTACAAATAATAATAATAATAATAATAATAATAATAATAATAATAATAATAATAATGGTATCTATATATCTATTTATCTATTTATCTATCTGTCTATCTACCTCCGTCTTTCTCTCTCTCTCTCTCTCTCTCTCTCTCTATATATATATATATATATATATATATATATATATATATATATATATATATATATATATTATATATATATATTATATTTTTTTAAATTATTTTTTTTAATATTTGTTTTTATCTATATATTTAAAAAAAAATTTTTTTAATTTAAAAAACAAATTTTTTTTCATTATATTTTTTTTTTCATTTTTTTTAAATTTATTTATTTTTTAATGCAACTTTAATTCCTATATAATTTTATTGCTAGCTACCATATTGCAGAATGGTTCTTGGGTGTAGTGTTTAGATAGTATTATTATTTTTTTTTCATTATTATTATTGTTATGCAAATTACCATATCACACGGTAGTCTTAAGGGTATTATATTATTATTAATATTATTATTATTATTATTATTATTATTATTATTATTATTATTATTATTTATTTATTCATTTATTTATTTATTTATTTATTTATGTATTTATTTATTTATTTATGTATATATTAGTGAAATTGTAAGCTGAATTATTTCGACACTTGATTATTGGGTAAATATAGTTTAATCAGTACCATTGGAGAGCCAGGCATATTATAACTGTCCTGTTTTTAAATCTCCGAAGCAGTTACATGGTAAACAGCTGATGATCCCGTGTTAATATTAGACGCGTAAGGTCTCCTGTATTTGTTTTACTGTTAGATACTAAACCCCCATCTTTTTTATTTATTTACTTATTTTCTTATTTATTTATGAATTTCCCAACGAATGTTAAGTCTGCAATATCTTGGATTTAGTTAGTTTCTCTGGGAATTTAAACTGCATTTTACTTTTTTTTTCTTTTTTTTGTTGTTAAAATGACTCAAAGCTTCTTTAGACTATATATATATATATATATATATATATATATATATATATATATATATATATATATATATATCTTAGGCTGTTTAACTGGTGAAATACTTCATTTCAGCCTCCAGACAATGTCGGGTCACCAGGAGAGAATACACACCGTTTCAGGGCCTTTTCTTACTACTTTTCTGCGTATCGGCATCTCACTGATGTTAGGCCTGATTATCTTAATTGCATTTCAATCTGATGGTCCAATGAAATCAAAACAACGGCTTAGTGTCTCACGTGTCGTTTGATGACTCAGCGTCTCGTCTGTTTTTGTTTGTTTTATTTAACGGCTGAGCGTCTTACGTCTTTGTTGTATGAAAACGTTCTCTTATATCGAAGAGAATATATATATATATATATATTTTCAAAGATGTATTTTTTTTAAAATAAACAAACTTATAGTTTTGTTTATAGAAGAAACGTCTTGTTGGTCTGACGTATTTATCCGCTCTGTGATGGAATTCGCGGTAGTAGGTAGAAAGAACTGAAGCATCCGGCATGCTGGGAGTTAAATTCAAATTTGAAAATGGAGTGTTTCTCCGAAATATATAAGATAACAGTAAAAAAAAATCTATCTTGCATTATAAGGTTTTTCTATTGACACTTATTACCTATCACCAATGCTTAAAAAAAAGAACGAAAATAATTAAAATATATATATATATATATATATATATATATATATATATATATATATATATATATATATATATATATATATATATGGTTCCGTGCAAAAAACAAACAAGATAGATCAGTTTGTGTGACTATAGGACGTATTTTTTATGAATGGTTCCACATACGTGTTTATCAAGCGAATGCCCTAATAACTATTAAATGGTTACTTTAGTGTTTGTTTTGTTTTGAGTTTGGAATCTAAATAAATAAATAGTAATTTTGTTTTCAATCATAACTTCTATGTTACCATCAAAATGTCTTACTGCTTTTTAAATCAATAATACAACTTAGGGGTTTGAAATACTGTATATATAGTGCAAAGTAACGCTCCATAACTGCCTCATTTGAATAACTATGGCGTAAACATTTCATAATAAATCGATGTTTGGTGTTATTAATTTGTAATTTTATGGAACTATTTCTGCTGTACATATGCAATAGTTTCGTAGATTTTAACAGTAATTAATTAAATAGATTTTATTTTCAAAAAAACTACATACCTTTCTTAAATATAAACATATCCTTTGCTAGCGGAAAGGGAGGAGGAAAGTTGCTGACTCGTTCGCCTTTTCCCGTTCTCTCTCTTTCTCTCTCTCCCTCTCCCGGTCTCCCTTTCTGACCGTAACGTCACTTATTTTCTTTTTTATGGGGTTTCAATTCAGTAGTAGTTTTGATCCCGTATACACTTTCACAGTTGTATTTAAACGCTCTTTTCCGCTTTTTAGTGGCCTGACTTGATTTTCAACAAGTTGCAATATAATTCTAAATTGAAAGTTTTTAATAACGCCCCACACCCACACACACAAACACACACATTATCGCTCAGCCAAATTTTTTTTTTATTTCTTTCGATTTCATTACGATCTTATTTAAAAAATAAATAAATTTGTATAAAAATTACAAAAATGTTTGTTTATTGATATGAATAAATGTTAAACTTTAAGTCTCGTGTTTTCAAGAAACTCATGAATGAAATGTTTATTATTAAACATATTGTTTTCTAGTATTTCCAATAGCGAACTCTGCGAAATAGCAGCGAGTTGGATGAGCTAGCTAGTTTAATATCAAGTTTTTATTATTCATGATGTGCTTGGGTAAGATTAGCTATTGTTTCACATATTTAGTTGTCTGTAATATTCCGCTCGTGACTGAGGGCGGATATTGCATTACCCGTTCCCTCGGCAAGATCCAACAAGAATGACAAAGAACAGAACGTATATTGAAACACTTTGGTTTTCTGTATTTCCTATCACCGGATGGTTTACGCCGGCTACGCACACACATATATATTAACTCATTTTTAATATTTATTAAATCATTTTTTATTTATTTATAAAAAAATGATTTAATGAATATTTCCTTTTTCATTTGTTTAACAAAATCACGCGTCATGTTAACTGATTCTAACATTTCAAAGTTATCGTTCCAAACGGCGCGTTTAGACTGTAGTAAAATTTAAATATCATTATTGTACACATGCGTTTCAGTTCGCGAAACTACAGATCAGACATATAAAAAAAAACAGTATCTTCATAACACCAGAAGATGAAAAAAAAGGGAAGAATATTGTCTGTACCATGAATAAGGTTCTTGAAAACCGAAAATTTGGATTTATAAAATAAAAAATGATTTAATAAATATTTCATTTTCATTTGTTTAACAAAATCTCGCGTCATGTTTGGCTGAATCGCGTTTAATTATTTTTTCGCTCGGGTTGGAAGCTATGACCGGGTTTGCTGACTCAATTCAATCTTATTTTTGCTCAATTCGGATTTAACGGACTCTCTAAATAACAAATGAACTTTTATTTGATTTGGCTTGCTCAGATCAAGACTTTGGAATGTTAAGTGAGTGTATTGAACTTTCTATATTATTTGATTTGATTTATTTATCGTTGTAATAATTAAAATAAACATTGGATACTTTTCACTTCATCGATTGTTGACGCATTACGCGACTGGATAACTTTGTCAGCTCTTTCAATTTCTCGTATTTGGACTGGTACTCATCACCTGGATTAATTTTCAGTCAACCCTCTGATTCCTGATTATGTTTTTCAAATTGTATTACTTGGATGGATTATATAGATTTAACAAAAAAGTATGTTTTTAGGTTGATATATTTGATGTTATATATATATGTATTTTTGTATATATTTTTAAATATTTTCAAAGTTTAATTTTATTACCTGTAGTGGTATAACTGCGGTAATGGTCCTCTGAAGAGAAGAATTATCTTTGAAAACTCATGAGGTAAGGAATTTAAGATACTTTGCTTGAACTTTGAATTCTAATAAAATTTGATTAACACCTTATTTTATTACTTCATTTTATATTATAATATATATATATATATATATATATATATATATATATATATATATATATATATATATATATATCTGTCACCGAATTTCTAAAATTAAATGTAGACATTCGTTGGCAGTTCAACGTGTATTTTTACAAGACGAAATCCTATTTAACTCCGATACGTATAATTAGTTACGAAGTAAATATCTTCTACTTTGGGCTATGTTTTGGAAAAAATTTTCTTTCTTTGACGAACTTCGCTTTTCAAAGTTTCTGTCTAATGGCGATATTTTCACCCTCAACAAAACCACTTCTTCGTATAATAAATATTTGCAGAATTTGATACCAAGAAGTTTGGCACTAGAGCATTTTCGGGTAAACATATATTTAATTATCCGTCTTATGCTCTATCAAATACTGAAAAATTAGTCTTGTCTGCCGGCTTACAATTTTGCATTCCTCCCCTCCGGGTTGATAAAATCAACATATTTAGTGAGATTGAACTATTATATTCTCAACTAAAAAGACATTCGCCTATTTCCACTGATGAATTAACTAGCATTAAAATCCAGTTGGGTGAATTAGGTCGGAGGTTTTCTGCTATACGTACTAAGTCTAGCGATTGTATTTGGCAGAAAAATCATTTTGAAACTGCGAAATTACTTAAGTCGAACTCTGATATTTATATCACTCGTCCAGACAAAGGTTCAGGCGTTGTAATCCTGAACCAAGTAGATTATATCTCCAAAATGTGTAACATTTTGGATGATATAAATACATTTTTCAAGATGGGTAGTTTAAGCCACGATGACACTTTTCGTATGGAATTAAAAATCCAGAAAAGGTTCTTCAACTTTATAAAAGCAAGTTTATATCTAAAGAGATATATGAGAGAATACGACCTATCGGCTCTCAAAGGCCTAGAATGTACGGCTTACCCAATGTTCATAAACCCATCGTTCCTTTACGGCCTATTCTATCAATGTTGGGTTCTGCACAACATGCACTTGGGAAATGGTTAGTTAATATTTTTAAGCCCGTACTTACTTTTTATTCGGACTATTGTATCTCTGTGATTCCTTTTAATTTGTGTCTTCTATACACAAATTATCTCTCTCAAAGGATACCGAGTTCTTGGCTTCCTTTGACATTAGTAGTCTGTTTACCAATGTACCTTTGGATGAAACCATTGGTATATGTGCAGATTATCTTTACCGTGGCCCCTTAAAGTCTCTACAGTTTCCTGAACGAATTTTTTTTGAACTGATGGAACTTGCTACTAAATCAGTTTCCTTAAGTTTCAATAATATAATATATCGGCAAATTGATGGTATATCCATGGGCAACCCTCTTACTAATATTTTTCTTGCAAATGGATATCCTATCAATGCTATAAAAGGCACCATTGCACGTAAAGTTACTTTATTTAATGGTGGTAAATTTATTGGCCCCTCACGTTGCCCCATTTATTTGAAACTCTCATGGTTGGGTTCTGACGGCCTTGACATTGTTAAAAGGATTTCTTCTTTTACTCAACGTTGTTTTCCAGCAACCATGCTGAGAGTAGTTTACACGACTCAAACCTTTTTCTCTTTCGTAAGGATGTTTTGCCAGCCATTCAAAAGAATTATGTTGTTTATAAATTCATGTGTCAGTGTGGAGCTGACTACGTTGGCAAGACATCCCAAAGATTAGAATTTAGAATATCCCAACACATACCACGTGATATTCGCTTACACATGGTTACGAGATCATCCGGGTATTTTCAGGCACAGGAATCAGCCATCGGTAATCATCTCGTTAGTACAAAAAGTTGTTCTGACAACTATTCCGATGGGTGGTTTTCTGTTTTACACAGTGCCAGGTCGAACTACCATCTCAATATTATTGAGGCGTTAGTTATTAACAATTCTCGACCTAGCCTGTGTAGACAAAAGATTTTCAAGCATCAGTTGGAGATCTTTAATGATTCAAAGCCACCATAACGTTGAGAGATTTACCTTTTTTTTCTTTTTTCTTTTTTTCCTCTCTCAATTGTTTTCTCCAACTGAAACAATTTTTTCCGCTCATATCTCATTCGACTTTTAGTTTTTAATTTACCATTCTGGCGTTTCCTCTTAGAGGGTCAGACGATAAGGCCTTAAGGTAATTTTAACAAGTTTCCTTTTTTTCTCCACCCGCCTGTTTCATTGATTAAAATAATGCTTCCTCTAAAAATGATCCTACGATTCTGTTGTACACGAAATTTTTTACAAACATTATTAGTGCATAAGTTTATGATATAAATGTGACCCTTGCTGAACTGTCCCATCGTTCGAATATGGTGTCCATTATCGTAATGAGCCGTCCCCACGAAACAAAAAGAATGTGAGAAAAACACGAATAAAAAAAATAAATAAAATTGAAATGTAAAAAAGCATAAAATAACACGAAAAGACTGCTGTGACTCCGCACACTTTCACTCTGTCCAATCGGCCATATGAAATTATCACGTGATACGGAGAATGTAAGTTATATATATATATATATATACATATATACATATATATATATATATATATATATATATATATATATATATATATATATATATATATATATATATATATATATGCCAAACACAGCGTAAACATCAAAACAGACTAAAGGACTTAACGAGCATACTTGGAGCCTTGCTTTGTAGATCAACTTTAATTTTCTTTAAGTGATTCCATAATAATATTCTTAAATAAATGTTAGAATGTATTCAATGTTTATGATTATCATTAGCATTGAATACTTTTCACTTCATCGATTATTGACACATTTCGCGACTGGATAACTTTGTCAGCTCCTTCAATTTCACGTATATGGACTGCTATTTATAACTTGGAGTAATCCTCGGTCAACCCTCTGAATGTCTTTCTTCATTATGTTTTTCAATTTGTATGACTTGGATGTATTGTATAGATTCAACAAAAAGTATGTTTTTGGGTTGATATATTTGATGTTATGTATTTTTATGTATTTGTGTATAACATTTTTATATATTTTCAAAGCTTAATTTTATTACCTGTAGTAGTATAACTGCGGTAATGGTCCTCTGAAGAGAAGAATTATCTTTGAAAACACATGAGCTAAGGACTTAAGGATACTTTGCTTGAACTTTGAATTCTAATAATATTTTATTACTTCATTTTATATTATAATATATATATATATATATATATATATATATATATATATATATATATATATATATACATATATATACATATATATACACACACATATATATATATATATATAAATATATATATATATATATATATATATATATATATGCCAAACACAGCGTAAACATCAAAACAGACGAGAGGACTTAACGAGCATACTTGGAGCCTTGCTTTGTAGATCAACTTTAATTTTCTTAAAGGGGTTTCATAATAATATTCTTAAATAAATTTTAGAATATATTTACCAACAGACGACGTCGTCACTAGAGTTTGCTCTTATACCAAACTGATCATGGATTTTATATTATAATAATGTTTTTTTTAATTAAAGTGAGATATCTTTAATTAAGATATCTAACACATTTCCTATTTAATAATAAAAGTTATGTATCAGTTATGTACATTATTTAATTTTCTCAGTAAATCTCAAGGAAAATCTTTTCGAAAAATTATTAATCTCTATTTTTGGCCGGAAGTTGTGTCAATAATTTCCTGCACGTGATACCATAAAAGTCTTAAACGGAATACCACACGAAAATACACATTAAGACGCATTTATAATTGGTTAATTGTCATATCTATGCTTTTGTAAATAAAAGTGTCGGGTAAATGATTGTAATTCATATAAAACTGAAAGGTGAAGACACAATTCACGATTTTTATGATTATGTTATGTTTTTAGTATGACAGAAGATGATTATGATGTTAGAATGGTTTATTGCAAAATTATTGTTTTTTTTTTAATTTAACGTCAAAAGCAATTTAACGAAATAATAAAGAAATTAAATATAAATTGGAAAAAGTAATTACTAGCACGACAAATACCTTGAAGCAAAACGCAGACATTTTGAAAAATAATGGAATAACTGTTGAAGTGGCAATAAATGTAGTTATACAAATAAACAAGTGAACATAGAAATATGCGAGAAATGAAAAACAAGGTGAAACACGAAATGATGAAAAAAATATAAAAAATGCATACAAAAAAGAATGAAAATAGGCTCGAAACAGCCAAAAAAACATGGCTAAAATAAACAACATTAAAATATGATGGGCATTATTAAGATGCGTACATCGAATCTTTTAAATTTAACAATCGAAAATTCTATTTCAAACTGAAGTGTGACGGACAGGATTCTATTTCATACGTCTAACAGCCGAGATGCTATTTAAAACTAAGTGAGACGGAAAAGATGCCATTTAAAAATGAAGAATGACAAACGGGATTTAATTTCAAACTAATGGGTGACGGATAAGATGTTACTTTAAAATAAAGTGTGACGGACAAAATGCTATGTAAAACCAAAGTGTTGCGGAGAAAATGAGATTTCAAACTGAAAGGTGACGATAAAAGATTCTATTTCAAACTAAGTGTGCCATATAGAATTCTTTACAGAGATGCTTAAATTCATATGACATCAGATGCACACTGAGGGTAAAATAAAAGAAATATACTTGGAGTGTTGAGTAACCCATAAAGTCTGCATTTAGCCATTTACCCCCTCCGTCTCCCATTTTTCTCCTCTATTGCCTTTTCCATTCCTTCTTTCCTTTAAATTCTTTTTTCATTAACGTAACAATTAGTGACATTACAGAAAATATTATAATAAGTTGATACGAACTTACTTAGCTCTTCACATGTTCGGCGTTTTGAATCTGACCTGTGACTTCAGTGAAACCTGAATGAATAAATTTAATGTTGCTGATGTCGTTCTTCATTTGTTTTTATTTTCTTTTAATCTAGATCTTTATTTTTAGGAGTTAATTCAAGCATTGAACATATAAAAAAAGTAGGAATCTAATAATATAAAATGCGTTTATTTAATCTGTGAATTTAAGGTTTACAAAGAATTTAAAACTTTAGCGTAACAGACAAATACAAATATTGTTTCAAATTGAAACTGACAGACAAAAAAACATTTGATTAAAATCATCGACATAACAGACAAATACAAATGATGTTTCAAATTTAACCTTGCAGACCAAAAAACATTTGATTAAAAACATCAACATAACAGACAAATGATGTTTCAAATTTAAACTGACAGACAAAAAAACATTTGATCAAAAACATCAACATAACAGACAAATACAAATGATGTTTTAAATTTAACCTGACAGACAAAAAACATTTTATTAAAAACATCAACATAACAGACAAATGATGTTTCAAATTTAAACTGACAGACAAAAAACATTTGATTAAAATCATCAACATAACAGACAAATGATGTTTCAAATTTAAACTGACAGACAAAAAACATTTGATTAAAATCATCAACATAACAGGCAAATACAAATGATGGTTCAAATTTAACCTTGCAGACCAAAAAACATTTGATTAAAAACATCAACATAACAGACAAATGATGTTTCAAATTTAACCTTACAGACAAAAAACATTTGATCAAAAACATCAACATAACAGACAAATACAAATGATGTTTTAAATTTAACCTGACAGACAAAAAAACATTTGATCAAAAACATCAACATAACAGACAAATACAAATGATGTTTTAAATTTAACCTGACAGACAAAAAAACATTTGATTAAAAACATCAACATAACAGACAAATGATGTTTCAAATTTAAACTGACAGACAAAAAACATTTGATTAAAATCATCAACATAACAGACAAATGATGTTTCAAATTTAAACTGACAGACAAAAAACATTTGATTAAAATCATCAACATAACAGGCAAATACAAATGATGTTTTAACTTTAACCTGACAGACAAAAAAACATTTTATCAAAAACATAAACATAACAGACAAATACAAATAGTAATGACACGCCCCCAGGGAAAAATAGAATGTGAGCAAAACATGAATAAATTAAAAATATGAAAGAGAAATGCAAAATAAGCATAAAATAACATGAATAGAATTCTACTTAGACAAGGCTCCTTTTAGACCACCGATTACGATGGCTTATAGCATCCTTCCTGACAGTCTAACGTCAAAACACCTCGGACTAACATTCACAGGCTACATAAATGGGAATAAATACATAGATTATACTGCAAAGTCTGGTGTTAAGAAACAACAATTTGCCCATGTATAGAGTATTGTTTCCACATTATGTGTGTGCACCAACCACTTGTCTATCCCTCTTTTGGACATAGTCCAAACAAGAATCTCCAACTGAATATGTCCCACACTGTCTACTAAACTCCAGCTGCTGTCCAATCGCTGAAAAGTTGCTCCCCTGTGCTGGTTTTACAAGTACTTCCACGGAATATGCTTCGACAAATGTGTTGCCCTTGTTCCACTTATACAGAGTAGAAAGTAAGGCCGTGGGTTTACTTTTGTCAGCCTCGTAACTCTCTATTTTGTCCGTAGTGCTCACATTCCATGAACAATGTTTTTGACAAAGGAGGACAGATAGTGTTTTCTGGGTCGGAATCTATCCAGCTAACACTTATCGTTACCTTGTTTTTGACTTGACATAGTATTTTTATAGCTCTTTCTATACATTGTCTCTGGAGCGACTTCCATAAAAAATAAAACCATAAATACCCTGAAAACCCCAATAAGCTACAAAATCACACCCCATTCACTGTAGAAGTAGCCTTTTACGTTTTAGCGGCAATTTGTCTTGTTTGGGGTAAATTTTAAAAAAGAAAACGAAGAAGGAAAATAGAAAAGAATAAAAAATGGCTTTTAATATTGAGAGACGGGTCAAAGCTAGACAAGCATATATATGCAAGAATAGAAGAAATCCCTATGGGGGCTTAAAACTTTAAATTTTATTGAATCTATGAGGTCACCAAATGTCAGCAGAGATAGAAAAATGTATTGGTTACCCAACTAGAAGGAACTCTTTGGCCTCTTGGCAAAGAGCAAAGTGTAGTATGTGTTCTCATAATATAGTTTATATTTTATTGCTCGGTTAGTCAAGAAGAAATCCTTCCAGACTGATGCAAGTTTAGTTTTGTCCAAATCCAGACTAAGCCTTTTGTGTCTCACTCTGGTTTTGTAGGATGCAAGTAATTAGTAAATGTTATTGTGATAACATATTTTCAGAGAGTGTTGTTGCTTTATTAAAGCATTGTGTGTAGCATGGACATTACCATGTTATTTAAAGCCTTTACAGTGCATATTTTAACTTTAAAGAATATAACGCAGAAGTTTATAGTTGTAAATATATTACTAATATTTCTTAGAAAGATCTCTTCTTCAACGGAGAGACATAAGAATATTTATCAAGACTTCATTTTTCCTATTCTTTTATTTATCTGCCCGGCATTCATTTCTGTTTAAGTTCAGGTCATTACGGTTTGATGTGTATAATATATTTTGTGTTAAAAGTATCGTTTTCTTTGGTCATGAATATACCAGAACTCGGAAAATGGGATATTCAAGAAAATGTTCATCCCTGGACGCCAAAAATCAGGCAATAGTTAATAAGACTCAGTAAGAGAATACAATAATGGAAAATCATTAACAGTAAACACTAATAATGCGAAATGTGTATCGATCTTTTATATGAGAAGACACAGAGGCATGCGTTAGCGATATTGGTTCTTGATTATTGGTGAAACATGTTTCCTTTGCCTTATAGTAAACATTGTTAAACATTACTTGGAAGTAATATACGTTTAAAAATAAAAGTTGAATCATTCGACAGGTGTATCATGTTCGTAGGTACAATTAACAAATTGTGAACTTCCGAGTAAGAGACTGCCTGGTATGAGGGTATATAAACCAATCGCTTAATTTTATCACAAAACTTATTTGAAGCCTTGACAATCGCTCTATATAATTAACCCTTGTCTTTCAGTAACTTTTGAGAATTGGCGAGTAATTATTATAAATGCTTGTAAAACGAATCAAAATCCAATTTCAGTCGTGAGTGTGACTTACAACAAATGTTATTTTACCATAAGAAAGCTTTCATGTTCTGAAGAAAAAATAAAGCATATAGACTGCCCATCAAGCGAATATCTTTATTTTTTAATGAATATCTCTATGTTATATATTTTTAAATAAACTAGCTGTATCCTATTTGTTTAGTGAGATATCAGTAAAAAAAGCTTGGAAAACGAATATACATGTTATTTCAGTCGTGACTATGACTTACAGAACATGTTATTTCAGTGTCAGAAAACTTATATGTACTGAAGAAAAACAACACTGGTTCTTTGATACGACGTAGGCGCCTTCAATACCATATTTAAACATGAGCTCTTTGATATGACCGAGACGCCTCCTAATATTCTTTTCTTATGTATGGGGGAGAGTAAATTTATTTTTTTGGGGTGGGGGGGTTCTTTTTTTAACTGAAAATATTACTATGTATGAGGAGGGTAAAAAAAGATTGGGGGGGGTAAAAAATGTTTTATTTTTTTAACTTAAAATATTACTATGTATGGGGGAGGGTGACAATAATTGGGGGGGGGGATGTTTTTTCTTTTCTTCTTTTTTGAACTGAAAATATTACTATGGGAAGGTAAAAAAATAATATAACGAGCACTTTCTCTGTCTATCTGTCTGTCTGTCTGTCTGTCTGTCTGTTTGCCTGTCTGTCTGTCTGTCTGTCCAGAGAAGGAAAAATGAATATCCTTATTCTATTATGAATATATATATATGTTATATATTTTCAAATCAAATATTTGCGTCTCATTTGTTTAGTGAGATACCAGCTTACCTGAGAAAAGAGACAGACGAGAGGACAGTTTCATTTTTAGCTAATGGGGTAGGACAGCATTGATAGTTTCGGTTAACTAGTACGCAATGTAATATTACCTCTTTTCAAACCTTCTACTCGTTTGCCAACGACAAAGTACTAATTACAAAGGAATCAAATACAAATAGAAATCATCTAAGACATGTGCGAAGCAAGAAACTGTAAACACCACATTTCATTCTGATGGACTAACTTGTTTGTAATGAATGATTAGAAAAAAATATTTTCTGAATGTCACGAAATTTAAGAAATAAGAAGAGAAAAATAAAATTGAAAACGGATAAATTATAATTGTGAATTATGAAAAAAAAATATATCCAACTTTAAAGTAACGAAGCGAAAAACTGAAGCATAACGAGATGGGAATAGCGGAAGAGAAACGAGAATGAAGCGAGATGCTGGTGGACAATGAGTAAGAGGTGGAAAAAAACGGAGACACGACACAGAATTGTGCCATGAATAAATTGGATAGAACACGAGAATCATGGAGAATTAATAGTGTTGTTTTGTTGAGTGAATGAATAAATGTTGCCAGGCGAACACATGAGCCAAACAAACGAAGTTGGGAACAAAATCGTATTTACTTTTAATATGCATCAATTCACTCTGCGCGTCTAGTATTAAATCCATGTTAAACGTAAGATCGATATACGGAGGGATAGAGCTTCCACTCGGCTCTAATCTCTAGTCACTTTTTGTATGAAATTCAACGAACTGCTTTTCCTTACATAACGGAAAGGTTTTCCTTCCTTACTAAATATGACTAGCATCATGCGGGATTTCTATGTACAGAGCTTCTATGAAAGGTACACATTACAATGGGACTGTTTCCATGCATATTACAATACATGTAAAACCATTCCCGATAAAGAAATCTTTTTAATTCATTCTATTAATTATTTTCAATCCGCTCGAACTATTTTTCATCATCTTATAATCGCTCTATATTATGAACTATTTTTCATCATCTTATAATCGCTCTCTATTATGAACTATTTTTCATCATCTTATAATCGCTCTATATTATGAACTATTTTTCATCATCTTATAATCGCTCTATATTATGAACTATTTTTCATCATCTTATAATCGCTCTATATTATGAACTATTTTTCATCATCTTATAATCGCTCTATATTATGAACTATTTTTCATCATCTTATAATCGCTCTATATTATGAACTATTTTTCATCATCTTATAATCGCTCTATATTATGAACTATTTTTCATCATCTTATAATCGCTCTATATTATGAACTATTTTTCATCATCTTATAATCGCTCTATATTATGAACTATTTTTCATCATCTTATAATCGCTCTATATTATGAACTATTTTTCATCATCTTATAATCGCTCTATATTATGAACTCTTTTTCATCATCTTATAATCGCTCTATATTATGAACTATTTTTCATCATCTTATAATCGCTCTATATTATGAACTCTTTTTCATCATCTTATAATCGCTCTATATTATGAACTATTTTTCATCATCTTATAATCGCTCTATATTATGAACTCTTTTTCATCATCTTATAATCGCTCTATATTATGAACTATTTTTCATCTTATAATCGCTCTATATTATGAACTATTTTTCATCATCTTATAATCGCTCTATATTATGAACTATTTTTCATCATCTTATAATCGCTCTATATTATGAACTATTTTTCATCATCTTATAATCGCTCTATATTATGAACTCTTTTTCATCATCTTATAATCGCTCTATATTATGAACTATTTTTCATCATCTTATAATCGCTCTATATTATGAACTATTTTTCATCATCTTATAATCGCTCTATATTATGAACTATTTTTCATCATCTTATAATCGCTCTATATTATGAACTATTTTTCATCATCTTATAATCGCTCTATATTATGAACTATTTTTCATCATCTTATAATCGCTCTATATTATGAACTATTTTTCATCATCTTATAATCGCTCTATATTATGAACTATTTTTCATCATCTTATAATCGCTCTATATTATGAACTATTTTTCATCATCTTATAATCGCTCTATATTATGAACTATTTTTCATCATCTTATAATCGCTCTATATTATGAACTATTTTTCATCATCTTATAATCGCTCTATATTATGAACTCTTTTTCATCATCTTATAATCGTTCTATATTATGAACTATTTTTCATCATCTTATAATCGCTCTATATTATGAACTATTTTTCATCATCTTATAATCGCTCTATATTATGAACTATTTTTCATCATCTTATAATCGCTCTATATTATGAACTATTTTTCATCATCTTATAATCGCTCTATATTATGAACTCTTTTTCATCATCTTATAATCGCTCTATATTATGAACTATTTTTCATCATCTTATAATCGCTCTATATTATGAACTATTTTTCATCATCTTATAATCGCTCTATATTATGAACTATTTTTCATCATCTTATAATCGCTCTATATTATGAACTCTTTTTCATCATCTTATAATCGCTCTATATTATGAACTATTTTTCATCATCTTATAATTGCTCTATATTATGAACTCTTTTTCATCATCGTATAATCGCTCTATATTATGAACTATTTTTCATCTTATAATCGCTCTATATTATGAACTATTTTTCATCATCTTATAATCGCTCTATATTATGAACTATTTTTCATCATCTTATAATCGCTCTATATTATGAACTCTGTTTCATCATCTTATAATCGCTCTATATTATGAACTATTTTTCATCATCTTATAATCGCTCTATATTATGAACTCTTTTTCATCATCTTATAATCGTTCTATATTATGAACTATTTTTCATCATCTTATAATCGCTCTATATTATGAACTATTTTTCATCATCTTATAATCGCTCTATATTATGAACTATTTTTCATCATCTTATAATCGCTCTATATTATAGAACTCTTTTTCATCATCTTATAATCGCTCTATATTATGAACTATTTTTCATCATCTTATAATCGCTCTATATTATGAACTATTTTTCATCATCTTATAATCGCTCTATATTATGAACTATTTTTCATCCTCTTATAATCGCTCTATATTATGAACTCTTTTTCATCATCTTATAATCGCTCTATATTATGAACTATTTTTCATCATCTTATAATTGCTCTATATTATGAACTCTTTTTCATCATCGTATAATAGCTCTATATTATGAACTATTTTTCATCTTATAATCGCTCTATATTATGAACTATTTTTCATCATCTTATAATCGCTCTATATTATGAACTATTTTTCATCATCTTATAATCGCTCTATATTATGAACTCTGTTTCATCATCTTATAATCGCTCTATATTATGAACTATTTTTCATCATCTTATAATCGCTCTATATTATGAACTCTTTTTCATCATCTTATAATCGCTCTATATTATGAACTATTTTTCATCATCTTATAATCGCTCTATATTATGAACTATTTTTCATCATCTTATAATCGCTCTATATTATGAACTATTTTTCATCATCTTATAATCGCTCTATATTATGAACTATTTTTCATCATCTTATAATCGCTCTATATTATGAACTATTTTTCATCATCTTATAATCGCTCTATATTATGAACTATTTTTCATCATCTTATAATCGCTCTATATTATGAACTCTTTTTCATCATCTTATAATCGCTCTATATTATGAACTATTTTTCATTATCTTATAATCGCTCTATATTATGAACTATTTTTCATCATCTTATAATCGCTCTATATTATGAACTATTTTTCATCATCTTATAATCGCTCTATATTATGAACTATTTTTCATCATCTTATAATCGCTCTATATTATGAACTATTTTTCATCATCTTATAATCGCTCTATATTATGAACTATTTTTCATCATCTTATAATCGCTCTATATTATGAACTATTTTTAATCATCTTATAATCGCTCTATATTATGAACTATTTTTCATCATCTTATAATCGCTCTATATTATGAACTATTTTTCATCATCTTATAATCGCTCTATATTATGAACTCTTTTTCATCATCTTATAATCGCTCTATATTATGAACTATTTTTCATCATCTTATAATTGCTCTATATTATGAACTCTTTTTCATCATCTTATAATCGCTCTATATTATGAACTATTTTTCATCTTATAATCGCTCTATATTATGAACTATTGTTCATCATCTTATAATCGCTCTATATTATGAACTATTTTTCATCATCTTATAATCGCTCTATATTATGAACTATTTTTCATCATCTTATAATCGCTCTATATTATGAACTCTTTTTCATCATCTTATAATCGCTCTATATTATGAACTCTTTTTCATCATCTTATAATCGCTCTATATTATGAACTATTTTTCATCATCTTATAATCGCTCTATATTATGAACTATTTTTCATCATCTTATAATCGCTCTATATTATGAACTCTTTTTCATCATCTTATAATCGCTCTATATTATGAACTCTTTTTCATCATCTTATAATCGCTCTATATTATGAACTCTTTTTCATCATCTTATAATCGCTCTATATTATGAACTATTTTTAATCATCTTATAATCGCTCTATATTATGAACTATTTTTCATCATCTTATAATCGCTCTATATTATGAACTATTTTTCATCATCTTATAATCGCTCTATATTATGAACTATTTTTCATCATCTTATAATCGCTCTATATTATGAACTATTTTTCATCATCTTATAATCGCTCTATATTATGAACTATTGTTCATCATCTTATAATCGCTCTATATTATGAACTATTTTTCATCATCTTATAATCGCTCTATATTATGAACTATTTTTCATCATTTTATAATCGCTCTATATTATGAACTATTTTTCATCATCTTATAATCGCTCTATATTATGAACTATTTTTCATCATCTTATAATCGCTCTATATTATGAACTCTTTTTCATCATCTTATAATCGCTCTATATTATGAACTATTTTTCATCTTATAATCGCTCTATATTATGAACTATTTTTCATCATCTTATAATCGCTCTATATTATGAACTGTTTTTCATCATCTTATAATCGCTCTATATTATGAACTATTTTTCATCATCTTATAATCGCTCTATATTATGAACTCTTTTTCATCATCTTATAATCGCTCTATATTATGAACTATTTTTCATCATCTTATAATCGCTCTATATTATGAACTATTTTTCATCATCTTATAATCGCTCTATATTATGAACTATTTTTCATCATCTTATAATCGCTCTATATTATGAACTATTTTTCATCATCTTATAATCGCTCTATATTATGAACTATTTTTCATCATCTTATAATCGCTCTATATTATGAACTATTTTTCATCATCTTATAATCGCTCTATATTATGAACTATTTTTCATCATCTTATAATCGCTCTATATTATGAACTATTTTTCATCATCTTATAATCGCTCTATATTATGAACTATTTTTCATCATCTTATAATCGCTCTATATTATGAACTATTTTTCATCATCTTATAATCGCTCTATATTATGAACTCTTTTTCATCATCTTATAATCGTTCTATATTATGAACTATTTTTCATCATCTTATAATCGCTCTATATTATGAACTATTTTTCATCATCTTATAATCGCTCTATATTATGAACTATTTTTCATCATCTTATAATCGCTCTATATTATGAACTATTTTTCATCATCTTATAATCGCTCTATATTATGAACTCTTTTTCATCATCTTATAATCGCTCTATATTATGAACTATTTTTCATCATCTTATAATCGCTCTATATTATGAACTATTTTTCATCATCTTATAATCGCTCTATATTATGAACTATTTTTCATCATCTTATAATCGCTCTATATTATGAACTCTTTTTCATCATCTTATAATCGCTCTATATTATGAACTATTTTTCATCATCTTATAATTGCTCTATATTATGAACTCTTTTTCATCATCGTATAATCGCTCTATATTATGAACTATTTTTCATCTTATAATCGCTCTATATTATGAACTATTTTTCATCATCTTATAATCGCTCTATATTATGAACTATTTTTCATCATCTTATAATCGCTCTATATTATGAACTCTGTTTCATCATCTTATAATCGCTCTATATTATGAACTATTTTTCATCATCTTATAATCGCTCTATATTATGAACTCTTTTTCATCATCTTATAATCGTTCTATATTATGAACTATTTTTCATCATCTTATAATCGCTCTATATTATGAACTATTTTTCATCATCTTATAATCGCTCTATATTATGAACTATTTTTCATCATCTTATAATCGCTCTATATTATAGAACTCTTTTTCATCATCTTATAATCGCTCTATATTATGAACTATTTTTCATCATCTTATAATCGCTCTATATTATGAACTATTTTTCATCATCTTATAATCGCTCTATATTATGAACTATTTTTCATCATCTTATAATCGCTCTATATTATGAACTCTTTTTCATCATCTTATAATCGCTCTATATTATGAACTATTTTTCATCATCTTATAATTGCTCTATATTATGAACTCTTTTTCATCATCGTATAATCGCTCTATATTATGAACTATTTTTCATCTTATAATCGCTCTATATTATGAACTATTTTTCATCATCTTATAATCGCTCTATATTATGAACTATTTTTCATCATCTTATAATCGCTCTATATTATGAACTCTGTTTCATCATCTTATAATCGCTCTATATTATGAACTATTTTTCATCATCTTATAATCGCTCTATATTATGAACTCTTTTTCATCATCTTATAATCGCTCTATATTATGAACTATTTTTCATCATCTTATAATCGCTCTATATTATGAACTATTTTTCATCATCTTATAATCGCTCTATATTATGAACTATTTTTCATCATCTTATAATCGCTCTATATTATGAACTATTTTTCATCATCTTATAATCGCTCTATATTATGAACTATTTTTCATCATCTTATAATCGCTCTATATTATGAACTATTTTTCATCATCTTATAATCGCTCTATATTATGAACTCTTTTTCATCATCTTATAATCGCTCTATATTATGAACTATTTTTCATTATCTTATAATCGCTCTATATTATGAACTATTTTTCATCATCTTATAATCGCTCTATATTATGAACTTTTTTTCATCATCTTATAATCGCTCTATATTATGAACTATTTTTCATCATCTTATAATCGCTCTATATTATGAACTATTTTTCATCATCTTATAATCGCTCTATATTATGAACTATTTTTCATCATCTTATAATCGCTCTATATTATGAACTATTTTTCATCATCTTATAATCGCTCTATATTATGAACTATTTTTCATCATCTTATAATCGCTCTATATTATGAACTATTTTTCATCATCTTATAATCGCTTTATATTATGAACTCTTTTTCATCATCTTATAATCGCTCTATATTATGAACTATTTTTCATCATCTTATAATTGCTCTATATTATGAACTCTTTTTCATCATCTTATAATCGCTCTATATTATGAACTATTTTTCATCTTATAATCGCTCTATATTATGAACTATTGTTCATCATCTTATAATCGCTCTATATTATGAACTATTTTTCATCATCTTATAATCGCTCTATATTATGAACTATTTTTCATCATCTTATAATCGCTCTATATTATGAACTCTTTTTCATCATCTTATAATCGCTCTATATTATGAACTCTTTTTCATCATCTTATAATCGCTCTATATTATGAACTATTTTTCATCATCTTATAATCGCTCTATATTATGAACTATTTTTCATCATCTTATAATCGCTCTATATTATGAACTCTTTTTCATCATCTTATAATCGCTCTATATTATGAACTCTTTTTCATCATCTTATAATCGCTCTATATTATGAACTCTTTTTCATCATCTTATAATCGCTCTATATTATGAACTATTTTTAATCATCTTATAATCGCTCTATATTATGAACTATTTTTCATCTTATAATCGCTCTATATTATGAACTATTTTTCATCATCTTATAATCGCTCTATATTATGAACTATTTTTCATCATCTTATAATCGCTCTATATTATGAACTATTTTTCATCATCTTATAATCGCTCTATATTATGAACTATTGTTCATCATCTTATAATCGCTCTATATTATGAACTATTTTTCATCATCTTATAATCGCTCTATATTATGAACTATTTTTCATCATCTTATAATCGCTCTATATTATGAACTATTTTTCATCATCTTATAATCGCTCTATATTATGAACTATTTTTCATCATCTTATAATCGCTCTATATTATGAACTATTTTTCATCATCTTATAATCGCTCTATATTATGAACTATTTTTCATCATCTTATAATCGCTCTATATTATGAACTCTTTTTCATCATCTTATAATCGCTCTATATTATGAACTATTTTTCATCATCTTATAATCGCTCTATATTATGAACTATTTTTCATCATCTTATAATCGCTCTATATTATGAACTATTTTTCATCATCTTATAATCGCTCTATATTATGAACTATTTTTCATCATCTTATAATCGTTCTATATTATGAACTATTTTTCATCATCTTATAATCGCTCTATATTATGAACTATTTTTCATCATCTTATAATCGCTCTATATTATGAACTATTTTTCATCATCTTATAATCGCTCTATATTATGAACTATTTTTCATCATCTTATAATCGCTCTATATTATGAACTATTTTTCATCATCTTATAATCGCTCTATATTATGAACTATTTTTCCTCATCTTATAATCGCTCTATATTATGAGCTATTTTTCATCATCTTATAATCGCTCTATATTATGAACTATTTTTCATCATCTTATAATCGCTCTATATTATGAACTATTTTTCATCATCTTATAATCGCTCTATATTATGAACTATTTTTCATCATCTTATAATCGCTCTATATTATGAACTATTTTTCATCATCTTATAATCGCTCTATATTATGAACTATTTTTCATCATCTTATAATCGCTCTATATTATGAACTATTTTTCATCATCTTATAATCGCTCTATATTATGAACTATTTTTCATCATCTTATAATCGCTCTATATTATGAACTTATTTTTATCATCTTATAATCGCTCTATATTATGAACTCTTTTTCATCATCTTAGAATCGCTCTATATTATGAACTATTTTTCATCATCTTATAATCGCTCTATATTATGAACTCTTTTTCATCATCTTATAATCGCTCTATATTATGAACTATTTTTCATCATCTTATAATCGCTCTATATTATGAACTATTTTTCATCATCTTATAATCGCTCTATATTATGAACTATTTTTCATCATCTTATAATCGCTCTATATTATGAACTATTTTTCATCATCTTATAATCGCTCTATATTATGAACTATTTTTCATCATCTTATAATCGCTCTATATTATGAACTATTTTTCATCATCTTATAATCGCTCTATATTATGAACTATTTTTCATCATCTTATAATCGCTCTATATTATGAACTATTTTTCATCATCTTATAATCGCTCTATATTATGAACTCTTTTTCATCATCTTATAATCGCTCTATATTATGAACTATTTTTCATCATCTTATAATCGCTCTATATTATGAACTATTTTTCATCATCTTATAATCGCTCTATATTATGAACTATTTTTCATCATCTTATAATCGCTCTATATTATGAACTCTGTTTCATCATCTTATAATCGCTCTATATTATGAACTATTTTTCATTATCTTATAATCGCTCTATATTATGAACTATTTTTCATCATCTTATAATCGCTCTATATTATGAACTTTTTTTCATCATCTTATAATCGCTCTATATTATGAACTATTTTTCATCATCTTATAATCGCTCTATATTATGAACTATTTTTCATCATCTTATAATCGCTCTATATTATGAACTATTTTTCATCATCTTATAATCGCTCTATATTATGAACTATTTTTCATCATCTTATAATCGCTCTATATTATGAACTATTTTTCATCATCTTATAATCGCTCTATATTATGAACTATTTTTCATCATCTTATAATCGCTTTATATTATGAACTCTTTTTCATCATCTTATAATCGCTCTATATTATGAACTATTTTTCATCATCTTATAATTGCTCTATATTATGAACTCTTTTTCATCATCTTATAATCGCTCTATATTATGAACTATTTTTCATCTTATAATCGCTCTATATTATGAACTATTGTTCATCATCTTATAATCGCTCTATATTATGAACTATTTTTCATCATCTTATAATCGCTCTATATTATGAACTATTTTTCATCATCTTATAATCGCTCTATATTATGAACTCTTTTTCATCATCTTATAATCGCTCTATATTATGAACTCTTTTTCATCATCTTATAATCGCTCTATATTATGAACTATTTTTCATCATCTTATAATCGCTCTATATTATGAACTATTTTTCATCATCTTATAATCGCTCTATATTATGAACTCTTTTTCATCATCTTATAATCGCTCTATATTATGAACTCTTTTTCATCATCTTATAATCGCTCTATATTATGAACTCTTTTTCATCATCTTATAATCGCTCTATATTATGAACTATTTTTAATCATCTTATAATCGCTCTATATTATGAACTATTTTTCATCATCTTATAATCGCTCTATATTATGAACTATTTTTCATCATCTTATAATCGCTCTATATTATGAACTATTTTTCATCATCTTATAATCGCTCTATATTATGAACTATTTTTCATCATCTTATAATCGCTCTATATTATGAACTATTGTTCATCATCTTATAATCGCTCTATATTATGAACTATTTTTCATCATCTTATAATCGCTCTATATTATGAACTATTTTTCATCATCTTATAATCGCTCTATATTATGAACTATTTTTCATCATCTTATAATCGCTCTATATTATGAACTATTTTTCATCATCTTATAATCGCTCTATATTATGAACTATTTTTCATCATCTTATAATCGCTCTATATTATGAACTATTTTTCATCATCTTATAATCGCTCTATATTATGAACTCTTTTTCATCATCTTATAATCGCTCTATATTATGAACTATTTTTCATCATCTTATAATCGCTCTATATTATGAACTATTTTTCATCATCTTATAATCGCTCTATATTATGAACTATTTTTCATCATCTTATAATCGCTCTATATTATGAACTATTTTTCATCATCTTATAATCGTTCTATATTATGAACTATTTTTCATGCATCTTATAATCGCTCTATATTATGAACTATTTTTCATCATCTTATAATCGCTCTATATTATGAACTATTTTTCATCATCTTATAATCGCTCTATATTATGAACTATTTTTCATCATCTTATAATCGCTCTATATTATGAACTATTTTTCATCATCTTATAATCGCTCTATATTATGAACTATTTTTCCTCATCTTATAATCGCTCTATATTATGAGCTATTTTTCATCATCTTATAATCGCTCTATATTATGAACTATTTTTCATCATCTTATAATCGCTCTATATTATGAACTATTTTTCATCATCTTATAATCGCTCTATATTATGAACTATTTTTCATCATCTTATAATCGCTCTATATTATGAACTATTTTTCATCATCTTATAATCGCTCTATATTATGAACTATTTTTCATCATCTTATAATCGCTCTATATTATGAACTATTTTTCATCATCTTATAATCGCTCTATATTATGAACTATTTTTCATCATCTTATAATCGCTCTATATTATGAACTTATTTTTATCATCTTATAATCGCTCTATATTATGAACTCTTTTTCATCATCTTAGAATCGCTCTATATTATGAACTATTTTTCATCATCTTATAATCGCTCTATATTATGAACTCTTTTTCATCATCTTATAATCGCTCTATATTATGAACTATTTTTCATCATCTTATAATCGCTCTATATTATGAACTATTTTTCATCATCTTATAATCGCTCTATATTATGAACTATTTTTCATCATCTTATAATCGCTCTATATTATGAACTATTTTTCATCATCTTATAATCGCTCTATATTATGAACTATTTTTCATCATCTTATAATCGCTCTATATTATGAACTATTTTTCATCATCTTATAATCGCTCTATATTATGAACTATTTTTCATCATCTTATAATCGCTCTATATTATGAACTATTTTTCATCATCTTATAATCGCTCTATATTATGAACTCTTTTTCATCATCTTATAATCGCTCTATATTATGAACTATTTTTCATCATCTTATAATCGCTCTATATTATGAACTATTTTTCATCATCTTATAATCGCTCTATATTATGAACTATTTTTCATCATCTTATAATCGCTCTATATTATGAACTATTTTTCATCATCTTATAATCGCTCTACATTATGAACTATTTTTCATCATCTTATAATCGCTCTATATTATGAACTCTTTTTCATCATCTTATAATCGCTCTATATTATGAACTATTTTTCATCATCTTATAATCGCTCTATATTATGAACTCTTTTTCATCATCTTATAATCGCTCTATATTATGAACTATTTTTCATCTTATAATCGCTCTATATTATGAACTATTTTTCATCATCTTATAATCGCTCTATATTATGAACTATTTTTCATCATCTTATAATCGCTCTATATTATGAACTATTTTGCATCATCTTATAATCGCTCTATATTATGAACTCTTTTTCATCATCTTATAATCGCTCTATATTATGAACTATTTTGCATCATCTTATAATCGCTCTATATTATGAACTATTTTTCATCATCTTATAATCGCTCTATATTATGAACTATTTTTCATCATCTTATAATCGCTCTATATTATGAACTATTTTTCATCATCTTATAATCGCTCTATATTATGAACTATTTTTCATCATCTTATAATCGCTCTATATTATGAACTATTTTTCATCATCTTATAATCGCTCTATATTATGAACTATTTTTCATCATCTTATAATCGCTCTATATTATGAACTATTTTTCATCATCTTATAATCGCTCTATATTATGAACTATTTTTCATCATCTTATAATCGCTCTATATTATGAACTCTTTTTCATCATCTTATAATCGCTCTATATTATGAACTATTTTTCATCATCTTATAATTGCTCTATATTATGAACTCTTTTTCATCATCTTATAATCGCTCTATATTATGAACTATTTTTCATCTTATAATCGCTCTATATTATGAACTATTTTTCATCATCTTATAATCGCTCTATATTATGAACTATTTTTCATCATCTTATAATCGCTCTATATTATGAACTATTTTTCATCATCTTATAATCGCTCTATATTATGAACTCTTTTTCATCATCTTATAATCGCTCTATATTATGAACTATTTTTCATCATCTTATAATCGCTCTATATTATGAACTATTTTTCATCATCTTATAATCGCTCTATATTATGAACTATTTTTCATCATCTTATAATCGCTCTATATTATGAACTCTTTTTCATCATCTTATAATCGCTCTATATTATGAACTCTTTTTCATCATCTTATAATCGCTCTATATTATGAACTCTTTTTCATCATCTTATAATCGCTCTATATTATGAACTATTTTTAATCATCTTATAATCGCTCTATATTATGAACTATTTTTCATCATCTTATAATCGCTCTATATTATGAACTATTTTTCATCATCTTATAATCGCTCTATATTATGAACTATTTTTCATCATCTTATAATCGCTCTATATTATGAACTATTTTTCATCATCTTATAATCGCTCTATATTATGAACTATTGTTCATCATCTTATGATCGCTCTATATTATGAACTATTTTTCATCATCTTATAATCGCTCTATATTATGAACTCTTTTTCATCATCTTATAATCGCTCTATATTATGAACTATTTTTCATCATCTTATAATTGCTCTATATTATGAACTCTTTTTCATCATCTTATAATCGCTCTATATTATGAAACTATTTTTCATCTTATAATCGCTCTATATTATGAACTATTTTCATCATCTTATAATCGCTCTATATTATGAACTATTTTTCATCATCTTATAATCGCTCTATATTATGAACTATTTTTCATCATCTTATAATCGCTCTATATTATGAACTCTTTTTCATCATCTTATAATCGCTCTATATTATGAACTATTTTTCATCATCTTATAATCGCTCTATATTATGAACTATTTTTCATCATCTTATAATCGCTCTATATTATGAACTATTTTTCATCATCTTATAATCGCTCTATATTATGAACTCTTTTTCATCATCTTATAATCGCTCTATATTATGAACTCTTTTTCATCATCTTATAATCGCTCTATATTATGAACTCTTTTTCATCATCTTATAATCGCTCTATATTATGAACTATTTTTAATCATCTTATAATCGCTCTATATTATGAACTATTTTTCATCATCTTATAATCGCTCTATATTATGAACTATTTTTCATCATCTTATAATCGCTCTATATTATGAACTATTTTTCATCATCTTATAATCGCTCTATATTATGAACTATTTTTCATCATCTATAATCGCTCTTATTATGAACTCTTTTTCATCATCTTATAATCGCTCTATATTATGAACTCTTTTCATCATCTTATAATCGCTCTATATTATGAACTTTTTTCATCATCTTATAATCGCTCTATATTATGAACTATTTTCATCATCTTATAATCGCTCTATATTATGAACTATTTTTCATCATCTTATAATCGCTCTATATTATGAACTATTTTTCATCATCTTATAATCGCTCTATATTATGAACTATTTTTCATCATCTTATCTTATAATCGCTCTATATTATGAACTATTTTTCCTCATCTTATAATCGCTCTATATTATGAGCTATTTTTCATCATCTTATAATCGCTCTATATTATGAACTATTTTTCATCATCTTATAATCGCTCTATATTATGAACTATTTTTCATCATCTTATAATCGCTCTATATTATGAACTATTTTTCATCATCTTATAATCGCTCTATATTATGAACTATTTTTCATCATCTTATAATCGCTCTATATTATGAACTATTTTTCATCATCTTATAATCGCTCTATATTATGAACTATTTTTCATCATCTTATAATCGCTCTATATTATGAACTATTTTTCATCATCTTATAATCGCTCTATATTATGAACTTATTTTTATCATCTTATAATCGCTCTATATTATGAACTCTTTTTCATCATCTTAGAATCGCTCTATATTATGAACTATTTTTCATCATCTTATAATCGCTCTATATTATGAACTATTTTTCATCATCTTATAATCGCTCTATATTATGAACTATTTTTCATCATCTTATAATCGCTCTATATTATGAACTATTTTTCATCATCTTATAATCGCTCTATATTATGAACTATTTTTCATCATCTTATAATCGCTCTATATTATGAACTATTTTTCATCATCTTATAATCGCTCTATATTATGAACTATTTTTCATCATCTTATAATCGCTCTATATTATGAACTATTTTTCATCATCTTATAATCGCTCTATATTATGAACTATTTTTCATCATCTTATAATCGCTCTATATTATGAACTATTTTTCATCATCTTATAATCGCTCTATATTATGAACTCTTTTTCATCATCTTATAATCGCTCTATATTATGAACTATTTTTCATCATCTTATAATCGCTCTATATTATGAACTATTTTTCATCATCTTATAATCGCTCTATATTATGAACTATTTTTCATCATCTTATAATCGCTCTATATTATGAACTATTTTTCATCATCTTATAATCGCTCTATATTATGAACTATTTTTCATCATCTTATAATCGCTCTATATTATGAACTCTTTTTCATCATCTTATAATCGCTCTATATTATGAACTATTTTTCATCATCTTATAATCGCTCTATATTATGAACTCTTTTTCATCATCTTATAATCGCTCTATATTATGAACTATTTTTCATCTTATAATCGCTCTATATTATGAACTATTTTTCATCATCTTATAATCGCTCTATATTATGAACTATTTTTCATCATCTTATAATCGCTCTATATTATGAACTATTTTGCATCATCTTATAATCGCTCTATATTATGAACTCTTTTTCATCATCTTATAATCGCTCTATATTATGAACTATTTTTCATCATCTTATAATCGCTCTATATTATGAACTATTTTTCATCATCTTATAATCGCTCTATATTATGAACTATTTTTCATCATCTTATAATCGCTCTATATTATGAACTATTTTTCATCATCTTATAATCGCTCTATATTATGAACTATTTTTCATCATCTTATAATCGCTCTATATTATGAACTATTTTTCATCATCTTATAATCGCTCTATATTATGAACTATTTTTCATCATCTTATAATCGCTCTATATTATGAACTATTTTTCATCATCTTATAATCGCTCTATATTATGAACTATTTTTCATCATCTTATAATCGCTCTATATTATGAACTATTTTTCATCATCTTATAATCGCTCTATATTATGAACTATTTTTCATCATCTTATAATCGCTCTATATTATGAACTATTTTTCATCATCTTATAATCGCTCTATATTATGAACTATTTTTCATCATCTTATAATCGCTCTATATTATGAACTATTTTTCATCATCTTATAATCGCTCTATATTATGAACTATTTTTCATCATCTTATAATCGCTCTATATTATGAACTATTTTTCATCATCTTATAATCGCTCTATATTATGAACTCTTTTTCATCATCTTATAATCGCTCTATATTATGAACTATTTTTCATCATCTTATAATCGCTCTATATTATGAACTATTTTTCATCATCTTATAATCGCTCTATATTATGAACTATTTTTCATCATCTTATAATCGCTCTATATTATGAACTATTTTTCATCATCTTATAATCGCTCTATATTATGAACTATTTTTCATCATCTTATAATCGCTCTATATTATGAACTATTTTTCATCATCTTATAATCGCTCTATATTATGAACTATTTTTCATCATCTTATAATCGCTCTATATTATGAACTATTTTTCATCATCTTATAATCGCTCTATATTATGAACTATTTTTCATCATCTTATAATCGCTCTATATTATGAACTATTTTTCATCATCTTATAATCGCTCTATATTATGAACTATTTTTCATCATCTTATAATCGCTCTATATTATGAACTATTTTTCATCATCTTATAATCGCTCTATATTATGAACTATTTTTCATCATCTTATAATCGCTCTATATTATGAACTATTTTTCATCATCTTATAATCGCTCTATATTATGAACTATTTTTCATCATCTTATAATCGCTCTATATTATGAACTATTTTTCATCATCTTATAATCGCTCTATATTATGAACTATTTTTCATCATCTTATAATCGCTCTATATTATGAACTATTTTTCATCATCTTATAATCGCTCTATATTATGAACTATTTTTCATCATCTTATAATCGCTCTATATTATGAACTATTTTTCATCATCTTATAATCGCTCTATATTATGAACTATTTTTCATCATCTTATAATCGCTCTATATTATGAACTATTTTTCATCATCTTATAATCGCTCTATATTATGAACTATTTTTCATCATCTTATAATCGCTCTATATTATGAACTATTTTTCATCATCTTATAATCGCTCTATATTATGAACTATTTTTCATCATCTTATAATCGCTCTATATTATGAACTATTTTTCATCATCTTATAATCGCTCTATATTATGAACTATTTTTCATCATCTTATAATCGCTCTATATTATGAACTATTTTTCATCATCTTATAATCGCTCTATATTATGAACTATTTTTCATCATCTTATAATCGCTCTATATTATGAACTATTTTTCATCATCTTATAATCGCTCTATATTATGAACTATTTTTCATCATCTTATAATCGCTCTATATTATGAACTATTTTTCATCATCTTATAATCGCTCTATATTATGAACTATTTTTCATCATCTTATAATCGCTCTATATTATGAACTATTTTTCATCATCTTATAATCGCTCTATATTATGAACTATTTTTCATCATCTTATAATCGCTCTATATTATGAACTATTTTTCATCATCTTATAATCGCTCTATATTATGAACTATTTTTCATCATCTTATAATCGCTCTATATTATGAACTATTTTTCATCATCTTATAATCGCTCTATATTATGAACTATTTTTCATCATCTTATAATCGCTCTATATTATGAACTATTTTTCATCATCTTATAATCGCTCTATATTATGAACTATTTTTCATCATCTTATAATCGCTCTATATTATGAACTATTTTTCATCATCTTATAATCGCTCTATATTATGAACTATTTTTCATCATCTTATAATCGCTCTATATTATGAACTATTTTTCATCATCTTATAATCGCTCTATATTATGAACTATTTTTCATCATCTTATAATCGCTCTATATTATGAACTATTTTTCATCATCTTATAATCGCTCTATATTATGAACTATTTTTCCTCATCTTATAATCGCTCTATATTATGAACTATTTTTCATCATCTTATAATCGCTCTATATTATGAACTATTTTTCATCATCTTATAATCGCTCTATATTATGAACTATTTTTCATCATCTTATAATCGCTCTATATTATGAACTATTTTTCATCATCTTATAATC
>OY744516.1:234515583-234610051 GCA_963556195.1 Sepiola atlantica | reverse complement strand
AACTATTTAGATAGAGTGGCTTTTCACTGTGATTAGTGGTGAATAATTAGTAAAAAAGCTTGTAAAACGAATCAACATGTGACTACAAAAAAATCAATTTATTTGTTACCATCCCCAATACATAGTAATATTTTCAGTTAAAAAAAGAAACAAAACAAAATTTTACCTCTCCCCCCCCCCAATTTTGTTTACCCTCTCCCATACATAAGAATATTTTCAGTTGAAAAAAAAATTGTGCAACCCCCTAAAAAGTTTTTGTTTGCCCTGCCCCATACATAGTTAAAAAAAAGAAAAAAACACTTTAGGAGGCGCATCGGTCATATCAAAGAACTCATGTTTAAATATGCTATCGAAGGCGCCTACGTCATATCAAATAACCAGTTTTGTTATCGATCTAAAATGGTTACCCATTTAGTAATGGGCGAGATATTTGTTGCTTAAATTCAATTTAAAGCAAAACATGTTGTCTTAACAACGTAATGAAAATAAAGTATGATAATATGAAAAAATCCTCTCACAATGACGTCACTTCCGAAAGGATGAGTCAGCAATTAATTCTTCCATAATGGTCACCCGTTTAGTAATGGCCGGGATATGTATTGCTTAACTTAGATTTACAACAAACACCTTGTCTTAACAACGTAAAGAAAATAAAGAATGATAATGTGAAAAAAATCCTCTCACAATGACGTCACTTCCGGAAGGACCGGAAGGATAAGTCAGCAATTTATTTTTCCAAAACGGTCACCCATTTACTAATGGCCGGGTTATACCTAGCTTAACTTCAATTTACAAGAAAACACCTCGTCTTAACAACGTAATGAAAATAAAGAATTATAATGTGAAAAAAAAATCCTCTCAAAATGACGTCACTTCCGGAAGGATGACTTTGCAATTTTAACAGGACTTGCTATTCAAAGTATGGTTTAAAAAACACGCTGGTTTCTTAATGAAATGTGTTTAATTAATTGTATGAATAATTGTTATTAATATCACCTTATCGGAAAATATTGTAAATACATATGTAAATTTGATAATAGCAGTTATAAGTGTATATTTGTAAATATGAATTTAATTGGAGTTTAAAAGCAATGAATTATGTAAATGCCAAACCCGTCTGGTGTCTCTGCGTGTTTTTGTAACAGTATATAAAGAAGTTGAAACAGACCCCCATAGACTTGTATTGTCTTGTCCTTCGGGGCTTGATTTACGCCGGTCTATGGGATTGTCCTGTGAGGTCCACCCTCCCAGGCTTTGCTCCCCTCTTTGGTGAGGAGTAAGTTAATTGCTTACTGCTTGAGGCGCCCCTACCGGGGAATGCCGACGAGGCTGCCCAGGCAATTTTTAATGGTCAGAGTGCTCACCTCTCGAGCGCTGGCTTTTCAACCCCCACTTTCCGACCCGACCTTGGGTCACATCTTACGTATGGGAGTAGGATAAAACTGGCCTTGTGCCTAACTCCTGGTGAGGAGTAAATAATACTTTAAGTAAGATTCTGAACTCTTTACTTGTTCTAATCGCAGTTTGTCTTGAAATTTCGTTCTACTTCGCTTATATGTTATCTAATGTTATTATATAATGTCATCTAATCTAAATTAATTACCAACCCCCCTGCCCTCCACCCTCCCTCTCTTACGTTTACACAAATCTTCGCCGACGGACAGACAGAGAAAGTGCTCGTCATAAGTAGATATACTTAACATGTTTTACTGCTCAGAATGTCACCACGCATACCACTTATTTAGAATTATTAACAACAATCTTGAATTCGTGCAAAGAATAAACACACCTATTTTGACATTATTTAGAAAAGCAAGTGTTTTCAAATCATGACAATATAATTGGAGATGTCATCGACAGTTTTGAAAATAATAAGTATGAATTGTATGTGGGCAGACTTTTGAAATATAATCGATGATAGTGAGTGTCATTGATATGAGGATGACATTGTCTAGACAAAGTGATCGATTAGTAAAATCATTTGTGGCAGTGGTAGATTAACGTGTAGAATAAAAGAAACATGTAGAAATGTTAAAATTGTAAATAACCAATGGTTATGAAAATTGTAAATCACAAATGGTTATGAAAATTGTAAATAACCAATGGTTAATTTTTTTTCGCTAACCAATGGTTATGAAAATTGTACCTAACCAATGGTTATAAAAATTGTAAATAACCAATGGTTATGAAAATTGTAAATGGTCAATGTTTATGAAAATTGTAAATAACCAATGGTTATGAAAATTGTAAATACTCAATGTTTATGAAAATTGTAAATACTCAATGGTTATGAAAATTGTAAATAACCAATGGTTATGAAAATTGTAAATAACCAATGGTTATTAAAATTGTAAATAACCAATTATTATGAAAATTGTAAATAACCAATGGTTATGAACATTGTAAATACTCAATGTTTATGAAAATTGTAACTAACCAATGGTTATGAAAATTGTAAATAACCAATGGTTATGAAAATTGTAAATGCTCAATGTTTATGAACATTGTAAATAACCAATGGTTATGAAAATTGTAAATACTCAATGTTAATGAAAATTGTAAATACTCAATGGTTATGAAAATTGTAAATAATCAATGGTTATGAAAATTGTAAATAACCAATAGTTATTAAAATTGTAAATAACCAATGATTATGAAAATTGTAAATAACCAATTATTATGAAAATTGTAAATAACCAATGGTTATGAAAATTTTTAATAACCAATGGTTATGAAAATTGTAAATAACCAATGGTTATGAAAATGAAGTATCTGGTTAAGAAAAACGCATGAAAATATGATTGTTTTAAATAGCAAAACCTAGTGTAAAACCTTATTTAAATATGTAAAATAAAAAACCCTAACATTCCCAAGCATTAAATCAAAATACTAAAACAATTCAATTAACTAATTCACAAGATGAAACAGCTATATTATTATTACGAATAGTTGTGCTACCAGTCTATATATGAGGAGATATGTTTACCTTACTTGATGACTGATATTCAGCACAAATAAACACAGTATTCTATTTTTACCGTCCATCAATTTTTTACAATCGTCTCATAATATTCTTCATCAGTCAATGTATCTAATTAAGCATTATCCGTCAGTAGATTCTGGCCTTGATAAGAGGTGATTAATTAGGAATACATTTATTTTATTGAATACGATTATATCAGTTAGATGCTAGTAAAATTCTTAGGCCTAACAAAATATATTTAAATAAATATTTCATCAATGCTGGTTTAAGGTTATTTCAGTAAAGTGTTAATCAGGAAACTGTTTAATATATTTCGTAAAACAGCAGCTGTCTCTCTTCTACACAATTACCTAGACACTATACACCAGCTTCTCTGAGACGTGTATTATACAATATTATGCAATGTATAAATTAACTATTCATCATATTCTTGAGTGTTTGAACAATGTTATGAATAGTACCCCACACGAAGGATATGTGAACATAATTATTATTTATATTAGAAAAAAATGATATGAAAACTTAATATTAATTCGATGGTCATGAAGCAAATATGTTTACTTGGATTTGACAACGTGTATCTCTTTATTGTCTTTTGTCAAAATGAAAAATGTTTATTTAACTTAATATAGTTAATCTAGTAAAATACAATGTTTGTTCTCACAAAAATTAAACTTAGGGTTAGATTTGGGTTAGGGTTAGGATTAGGGTTAGGGTTAGTGTTAGATTAGGGTTAGGGTTAGGGTTAGTGTTAGGGTTAGGGTTAGGGTTAGGGTTAGATTAGGGTTAGGGTTAGTGTTAGGGTTAGGGTTAGTGTTAGGGTTAGGGTTAGATTAGGGTTAGTGTTAGGGTTAGGGTTAGTGTTAGGGTTAGGGTTAGTGTTAGGGTAAAGGTTAGTGTTAGGGTAAAGGTTAGGGTTAGGGTAAAGGTTAGGGTTAGGGTAAAGGTTAGGGTTAGGGTAAAGGTAATGGTTAGTGTTAGGGTTAGAGTTAGTGTTAGGGTTAGGGTTAGTGTTAGGGTTAAGGTTAGGGTTAGGGTTAGGGTAAAGGTTAGGGTTAGGGTAAAGGTTAGGGTTAGGGTAAAGGTTAGGGTTAGGGTAATGGTTAGGGTTAGTGTTAGGGTTAGGGTTAGGGTTAGTGTTAGGGTTAAGGTTAGGGTTAGGGTTAGGGTTAGGGTTAGTGTTAGGGTAAGGGTTAGGGTTCAATTAGGGTTAGGGTTAGGGTTAGATTAGGGTTAGAGTTTGGGTTAGGGTTATGGTTTGGGTTAGTGTTAGGGTTAGGGTTAGGGTTAGGGTTCGGGTTAGGGTTAGTGTTAGGGTTAGGGTTAGGGTTAGGGTTAGGGTTTGTGTTAGGGTTAGTGTATGTTAGGGTTAGGGTTAGTGTTAGTGTTAGGGTTAGGGTTAGTGTTAGGGTTAGATTACGCTGAAAGGCACAATTTACGTTGTTTCAAGTTACGTTATTGAAACGTGTATTAGTTTTTATATTAATTAATGATTTTCTTGGGCGTGTAAGTTCGATAGTAGAATGATTTACTAGTCGAAGCAAATTCTTTGTTGTATCACTAACAAAGTATATATACCGAACAGATGTACACAGTTTCATTGAAATTAAAATAACTGTTTCTGTAAGAATATTTAGGCATTAATATATATATATATATATATATATATATATATTAGTACTTCATGTATCCACATAAAATATTATAAGGAGATATAATTTTTTATGTATCAGTTTTCAGTATTTACTTCAACAATGCTCGATACGTAAGTAAAGCTAGGTAGTAAGCAATGAAAATATATATGGCAATCAAGCTACACAGAGGCTCCCGTGTTTCATCCCCAGGGGAATCGTCAGGCTAAATGCATGGAGTTATTTTTGTCAGGTGTTTTTATATACATGGCTTGCTAGTTAACCAATCAGATTCTTTGTTGTTCCCTCAGCCAATCGTTGGGCTTCCCGCGAACAAAGGCTTTGTTGGTGACGCTCCTATGTCTACTCTATTGTTTGTTAACAATGGCTTTTCCTATATCCTGTTTCCTTTGTTTTGTCAATACAGTAGGCGAATTTATTTTAACACGTGGTTTCTTGTATTTCTATGTTAGGTTTTAAATTTTAACTTGTTCAGTTTTTTATTTATTTATTTATTTATTATATATCATCCTAAGGTAAATTTATTTCTGTGTAAACAGCTGTTGGCTATTTCGCTGCTAGAGTTTACTAGGATTTCATATTTTTCATTCAGGCATAATCTACACGGGTCGTCTAAGTTTCTACATGTACTGGCCTGTCTTACTATTTTCCATTCAATTATTGGTGAGTGTCCATTTTCTTTGAGTTCCCAATAATGGTTAGCTAGTGCTGTTTTAGTTCGACGTTCTTTGTTTTTAAATGTGCTTTTATGGTCATAGTATCTGCTCTTAAAGTCTAGGGATGTCATACCCACGTAGTATTTCTTGTTATTTTGGTCTTTCGTTGGCAAATATCGTTGCTGGTATACAACACTTTTAGTTAGGCATTTATTTTGTAGTGGACAAAGTTTACGATTTATGCAGTTACATCTTTTCTCTTCATTGCTAACTTTTTTGTTTTTATTCGGGTGGTTATTATTAGTGTTTTGTTTATTTCTATTAGTATTGTTTATATTTTTGTTCTTCGTAGTGTTATTTTGTGTATATTTTCTACTTTCTTTATTTTTTTCTTCTCTGTTGTTGTCTTTTAGTATTTTGTTGTTGTGTGCCTTAATTATCATTTCTAGGTTTTCACAGCAGCTGTAGGATAGTTTTAGATTATTTTTATTGAATATTTTATGTAGAGGGTTAGTTACGGGGAAGTGTTTTTCAATCAGATTTAGGAATTTTTTGCCTAGTTTAGTTTTTAGCATCTGGTTATAGGGAGGGGTATAGTAGATTATATTTCTTTTTCTTTTGTTTTTATTTTTAATTTTGTTGTAATTATTGGTGTCCTGTTTTTTATATTTAATATATATATATGTGTGTGTGTGTGTGTGTCATTATATGTTATAAAAGGTTATCCATTCAAATAAGTGATGCCCCAAAAAATAACAAAACTAAAGCTGTTTAAGTTAAATGCTCGTTTACTTCACAAACTGTACTGAGCGTTGTTTTTCTTTTATTAGAGAATGTATTTCTGGTCTTGCCTTTTCCACTCTACTCTAAGTCCATGTTAATGTGCTTACTTTTTTCTCTCAATCATTTGTAAATGTTCTACAAAATCTACTGACAGATGAGTTTATTAGTACAGTTACTGTTTTTTTATAGAAAAAAGGCTTTCAAGATCGGCATAACTTTTCCTATATCCACTCTTCAGTTTACTATCTCAACATTGCACACACTCTCGGACTCTCCTCTGCAATTCTAATTTTGGAAGAAATACGAATAAGTAGTAAGTATTATTCGTAAACGTCTCCTCGTGTAATATGTAGCCATCTTGGATTTCATACATGGTAGCTTTATGCAGGGACCAAATGAATAAACACATACACGCTAAAATATCCACATTATTACTTATTTGTTTTTGCCTATGAATTTACAATAATATATTACTTTTGAAGCGACTGTGAATACAGAAAACTCGAGCTGCCATAAGTACGCCACACTTTTTAGACACTAAAACGCTGACGTAAGCTTTATTACCTCTAACCTTTACACTAAACGTAATCCTAGCTCTAAAACCTACCTTAACCCTATACCCTAACCCTATACCCTAAACCCTTACCCTAACCCTAATCCCTATCCTTAACCTTAACCGTAACTTTAACTCTAACCCTAACCTTAACCCTAACACTAACACTAAACCCTAACCCTAATCTTAACCCTAACCGTAACCCTAACACAAACACTAAACCTAACCCTAAACCTTAACCCAAACCATAAACCTAACCATAACCCTAAAACCTAACCTAAACCCTAATCCCAACCCTCACCTTAACCATAACCCTAACCCTTACTTTACCCTTAAACCCTAAACCATAATCCTAATCATACCCTAACTTTAAACCTAACCTTAACCTTAACCCTAAACCCTAACTAAACCCCTAATTTTAACCCCAACCCTAACCCTTACCCCTAACCTTAAACGCTAAACCATAACCCTAATCATACCCTAACTTTAAACCTAATCTTAACCCTAACCCTAAACCCTAACTAAAACCCTAATTTTAACTCCAACCCTAACCCTTACCCCAACCTTAAACCCTAAACCATAACCATAATCATACCCTAACTTTAAACATAACCTTAACCCTAACCCTAAACCCTAACTAAAACCCTAATTTTAACCCCAACCCTAACTCTTACCCCTAACCTTAAACCCTAAACCATAACCCTAATCATACCCTAACTTTAAACATAACCTTAACCCTAACCCTAAACCCTAACTAAACCCTAATTTTAACCCCAACCTTAACCCTTACCCCTAAACTTAATTCTAACCCTAACCCTAACCCTACACCTTACCCTAACCTTACAACATGTTTGATCCTGCAAACAAAGACTTTTGTATCTCTCACTCTCTCTCTCACTCTATATCTCTCACCCTCCCTCTATCTCTAATTTCTTTTTAAACTGACCTACTTTCAGAGTGAATATACCTTATATAGCGAATATATTCGGTTTTATTTTCGTCATTTTTCACTGGAGCACAGTATATATGCTTTTCATTCTTATCCAAGCCTTAATTAACCAGAAGAGTGTACAAAGTAACAAAAAGTCGCGCACATTCAGTGGTAATAGACAAGACACATGGAAAATCCGCAATTGCTGTATACACTTACATCTTCATTTAGAAAATAAAGAATACCAAAGATTCAATTGTTTTGTTGCCTATTTCCGTTTCCTTTGCGCGCTCACATTTCCTTTCCGTTTCTTCTGAGCAAGAAATTGATGAAATATAAACACTAAAATGTGACTTACTTCAAAACATGATATACGAAAGAAACATTCGAGAAAATTTATTCTTGTTTATATTTTTTAATTTACAATCCTCTGACTTGATGCGCTTGACATTTTCAAATTAAATTAACTAAATAAAATCTTAAACCCAGTCTTTGTATGTGCAAGAATTCAGTAAGTTTTCTTGATTTCTATACAGATATATTTTTTGTTTTAAATGTCGAAGGTTATCTTGGAAAATCGGACAGCTTTAATGTGTTTTCGTTTGTTAAAGATCAAACCTCTTGGATCAACAATACCTCTAGCTTGAATTACACAAGTTTATATACACAGTCTGCTTATCAGATTGAACTATTTATTCATGTTATTTGTCAATTGGAAGACATTTGCATTCTTTATAAAAGTTTAGGATGATAAGCACAGAAATAGTATCTAAGTTCCCCGCGATCAAAAGCGCCATTTTTAAAAGATTCCTCACATCGCGAATAGAAGACGTATCAGTCAGTCGTTCAGTCGCTCTGTCAGGCTTTAAAATATCTTTTTTTTTTCACTAAACATTGACATTTATTGAACACGTATGCGCCGATTATCTCCATAAGAATTTCTGTATATCGCTCTGTCTCTCAGGCTTAAGCAATATTTATATTACTCTACAACGCTTAAATTTACAAGACAACGTTCGTTATTTTTTCACACATAACATTGAAATAGCGTCACTTTGGTTCGTCACGAATAAGTTAAAATAGCATGTTGATTTGAAAATTACACCTTACTTTGAAATAATCTTTTCGTTGGTCGGTCACGCTTGCGTTCAAAAGCATTTTACTTGGCATGTCACGTTTAAATTTGAAGTAACACTTTCGTTAATCTGTCACGCTTATCTCAAAGCTTTTTATCACCACACACGTTTATTAAATGACCGTATCTCAAGTATATGTTTTTTTCAATCCGGAAGTAGGTATCTTTTTTGTTTCGATCCGGGAGTGAGTAACGTTCTTTGTTTCAATACAGAAGTAATTCACTTTTTTTGTTTCAATCCGGAAGTCAGCAACTTTTTGGGTTTAAATCCAAAAGTAAGTAAATTTTTTAAAATGTATGTCGAAGATTCCGTGAATATTTTCGTACTTCTCCACACTGCCAGATCTTCTAGGTAATGTTGCTGTTTTAAGAATCAAGTGGAAAAAAAAACGAAAATATGATGTAATCTACGAAGAGTCCTTTTGGATCATGACTCTTTATCATATGCTAACCATGTACATGACTAGTGTTTAACAGATTCGAAACAGGATTTATGAAAATCCTATGCTGAAACTTAAGTATAAAGTATAGTATTTACATCTTCTGTATGTTAAAGGGGTCGCATAGACAGAGGTATAACAAGAGTTTTTACTTATAAAACGGGGGTTTATACATGTGGTAATACACACAAACACACACACACACACACACATATATATATATATATATATATATATATATATATATATATATATATATATATATAATTTCCTTGGGAAAATTATTAATGTACGAAAATTTCAAAGAAACTTTCTAATCGTAGATCGTAGGTTAAAACTTGCAAGACCATAGAAGCCTCCATGAGACTCGTGATCTTGTCGAGACGACAAAAAGATACCAGAATAAAGATGGGCATTCCTCTCTAACCTTATAACATTCTTCTTCATCTTCTGAAAATTACAATCAAGATGGCGATGGTGAAACTCTTTGGCAAAATGTTGCAAAAGTTTCGTAAATGTATTGAATTATCTGCGCTTGTTTTGAGTGGTATTTTAACGTTGCTTAGAAAAGAGGATTTGGAGCTCTCGTTTAATATCTTATAACGCTCGTCTTGGTTTTCAACTTTCACAAATCTACCATCTATAGCGCATGTGTCGTATTATTAATCCATCAGCACGACCTACAAGTTATTCAATGAGTTACTGCTAAGTTTTCTCGAGGTACTCAATCCAAAGCAAATCAATCACTTTACAGGCGATTCTTTTCTAATATTCTGGTGCTTTCCTCACGTTCATGGTCTCCAGCTATCACATTTCTAATAGTACACAAATAGGCATCCATTGCACTTTCTAACTATTAAACACTTCAAGTCGTTCCGAAATGAAATAATATCAACAAAATATCAAATTTATTTCGAACACCCTGAATGTCGGATAATGAAAACTATTATTAAAACTAAACGGGGAGAAAACGACTGCGAATAAAACCGGCAGCAACACAAGTAAATTAGATCTACACATGTATGTGGTTACTAAAATCTGTTATGTGAAAAAGATTTTTTTTAAATGCTGATAGACAAAAACAATACAATAAAATTATGTTATATGAGAATATTTGTTAGATTTCATGTCAAGTATTAAATGCTCACCTCTGAAATGAGAAACAAATGAAATAGTTATTATTTTAAATTATTATAAAGAAGCAGACAAATGTGAGCAATATAGTAGAACATAAATAAAAACTGAGATATACAAAACCAATATAAGAGATAGTTTAATTTGAGATGTCGTGTTATTTTCAAGGTGACAGCGGATACCTGTTTCATACCTTGTGCGGCATTCAACATGTGTAAGTCGAGCTATTTTCCTTTGAAGCAGGAAGTATCTAGAAAATAGTATATTCACAAGTGTTTCACAGACTCATATATATTGCGGTCAGGAAAGATGACAACGTTAGACTTTGCAGTTATTTGGCAAAAAGGTGTCGCCATTCTCACACATTCATCCTAGGTATTACCCAATGGTCATCTATCTGGTAGAACATATCGCTTAACTTCGGTGCGCTGACAAGAATAGGTGTAGCAACATTATTATCCCGTATGACATTAGGGTATTGATTTACTCCTCTCCAGGAGTTAGGCACAAGGCTAGTTTTTATCTTACTCCCACAAGATGTGACCCAAGGTCGGGTCGGGAAAGTGGGGTTTAAAAATTGCCTGGGCAGCCTCGTCGGCCTAAGGCAGTAAGCAATAAACTTACTCCTCCCCAAAGAGGGGAGGCGAAGCCTGGGAGGGTTGACCTCCTAGAACTGCACAGAACAGACCCATAGACCGGCGTAAATCAAGCCCGAAGGCCAAGACAATACCAGTCTATGGGGTGCAGTATCCATCGGAACAGATACTACACTTTGATCTTAGCCAAAAGGCCACGAGCGTATGACATTAAAGTAGATAATAGTAAAAAAAAAAGTGAGAAGATGACATAAGTCGGAGCAAAAAAGGGGGTTCGACCTTTTCAGTTTACACTGATGAGACTATCCTGAAACAAGACTTTTAGGATATTGATTTTTTTGTTAATTCGATTATATATTTGTTGCTGATAGGGAAATCTTTACAGAAGAAAATACTAATCCGCTATAAAACCTCTGATTGAAAAGTTCATTCACATCATACATTTTTATAGGATTAAACAAGACACGCTTATTCCTCTCAGTAGTGTTTTTAGATAAGACGATGCATCTACAGGAAAGGTTGTGTCCGTCAGTCGCCAATCTTCAGTTTTGAATATCATTTGAGTTGGATTGTTACGCATTCGTTTGAAATATCATTTACAGCCTAAAAATTGAACGGTTGAAGAAGATGAATTTTGCGAAGTAAAAAAAAAATTAGTCTGAAATGGAAGACATAAATCAAGTAAATAATAAATACTTTTATACTCTTTTAATATTTCAGACAGTATAATTTATTTTAAAATATGGTTTCCTACATGAAAACAATAAGAAACTTGTATAAAACAAACTGTATATTTAATACATTTCCCGGTCTTTTTCATTGTGACTTTTGGGTTTTATAAGTCTTGAATACAGAAACAAAACTTTTATTAACAGAATTTTGTTGTTTTCACGCTTTACCTTAAATAATCGATTTCATTTATATACGAATAAAGCGGATTTGTTAACATCATACTCTTCACCATCACCATCAGGGGATTTGATCACTCCTGGACGAGGAACCATCCCTTAGTTTCCGACACCTTATTGGTGACTGCCATTCAGGGAGTTTATGCCATATTCGCCACGCTAGGCACTGCGGGTTCGCGACGCTATTTGCGCATATCTAAGTGTCCACATACAGCGCCTGTATCCCAAAAGGGTCACCCATCTGGTACTGAGCAGTCTTAGGTATGTTGCCAGACTTATCAAGATCCGTGATGCCAGCAAGGCAAAAAATCCTGAGAACATTTGAATCATTTTCCTTGAAAAGCTGATGCCGGGACTGTTTCATATCCTTATATAGCTATCCAATATATATCAGGAAATTGTCGTTCAATGGTCGTGGAAACTATCGTGGGTCTGCCCAGTATTTTAACATACTAGTCAGTAGTTGTTTTCATCTCAATAAAAGCCGATCAGTCTTATTTGCGCTATTAGTAAGTTGGTTGAAACAATGATAAATCAAAACGTTGTAAATCACATCAGTAAAATACTAAATTAGTTACTATCAATATGGATTTCGTTCTGCAAGATCAACTGACTACATGCTGACGGAAACATCACATAGGAACAGGGAATATTTCTATGGTATGTTTGTTCTTGGACAATGTCTCTTTATATATCAATGGATTTTGAAAGAATCTGGCATAAAGAGTTACTTCACAAACTTGCTTGCTATAGAAAATCTGGCAACGTGTTCTAAACTATCTAATAATTTCTTTCTCATAAGATCAACCAGGACGTACCTCAAGGATTGATTCAAAACACTACATATTTTCATTAATAATTTTCTAAATAATATTCTGGGATGATTTAATAACATCTATGAAGACGACATAACAGTTTATAGCTGCTCTTTGAAGAGCATTAGTGTTCAGGATGTTGGTAATAGGGTGCGTGTTGTGAACTGGGGAAACATGGATGGTTACTGTTAGCAGCTCCAAAATCTCTCCTTTCTCTACTAATATTAATATCTTTGTTTTGCGCCAATTTAAATAAATCTTACGACTGACTATCACTCCATATGTAAAATATAAGACATGTATAACACTTGGTGATAGGTTTGTCAAAAAAGTATTATCATATACAGTTCGGTAAATTATCTAACTTCTGATATAATCCTCCAACTATATAAGAGTCAGATGCGTCTTGACATGGAAGGGAGTCGTTACATGCTAGAATAACACACTTTCATCAGAGCACACTTCTATGCTTTCACTGAGTTCAAGATTGATTATGCAATGAGGCATAATCTCTTCTGATCTTTACAAACACTTTCTAACAGAAGGGACGTTGCTAGCCTTCACGGGGCCAGACTAGGATCGGTTTTGAATGTGGGGAGAATTCAGTTTCAAAAAGGGGCACTAAATTACCGCATACAAAGGATGTCCTCACTCTAGAGCATTTTCCGAATAATGCTAAGTAATCTGCAACATAAGCTCGTATAAATTGCAAAAAGTTTTTTTCTAGATGTGATTGTGACGCAAAATCGATTTCTCGTGAGTTTGAAATATTGACAAAATCAACTTTCTTATTTGTTAATTAAATTATTAAAGATGTCGATTTCATTTTGGTTTCATTGTTTGAATCAATTTTGCAGATGCGTCTTTCCATCTCTATGAAAGGGATATATCGGTGGGAATGTCACGCTTCAGTTTGCAATGAAATTCTATCACAAAAAAACACTCCAATTTAATTGATGCGAAATATGTTTGGGGCGCAAAGGCATAACTATAAGATTATCTCTTTGTTTGTCAGTTTATGATTTCTTATCTTATAATCGTATTCGCATTGTCTCGTAGGAATACGTTTTAAATTACAGCTTCGTTGGTCTGTGACGCTTATCTTTAAAATAGCATGTTATTTGGCTATTCAAGTTTAATGTGAAGATTGAACGGACGAATTTTAAGAATAGACGTTTATTATTATTTCTTTAGTTTGGCAGAATCACGATATTGGAATATTTAATTTTATAAAAGACACGAAAAATATCGATTATCTTTCGAAAGATTAATTCAGGTCAAGTAGCTTTCAGAGAAATTAGTCACAATTAAATTTGATAATTCAACTCGATGTGTTGATGTTGAGGCATGTGAATCCATTTATTCAGATTTGATCGTTACTCGTATCATTTCAATTATATTTTACAATACAAAACGCCATTCAAATAGCATCACACATTATTATTTTATGTATATATATATATATACATAAAATCTGATATTGTGTTTTTTGATTGGTTTATTTAACAGATAGAATTTTGTTACACAGTAATTATATATATATATATATATATATATATATATATATATACATATATATATATATATATATATATATATATATACATATATATACGGCACAATCACGTTGACACACCGGTTCCCGTTAGATCACCGAAGTTAAGCGGCGTTGAGCCTGGCCAGTACTAAATGGATGACCATTTGGGAATACCAGGTGCTGTATGTGCTCTCTGCTTATCTCGGCATTGTTTCCAGTCGTCTTGTACTATACTTGCCATTGGAATCAAGCAATGCCGACTCAGGAGAGCGGTTGTTAGTTATTGCGCAACCCTTGCAATTTCAAATTCATGCTTGGGCAGCCCCTGGTGGGGCACTCATACGTCGAAATATCGACGGGAGAGTCCATCATATATATATATATATATATATATATATATATATATATATATATATATATATATAGGGAACATTGATATTGATTAAAAACTTTCCTGTGCTATGAGAAAGTTATAATGAAGCCATGATTGTGCAATCCCTAACAAGCATTCGCTGCTCCTACGGATATGAATTGCGATGGAATTAAAGTCACATAATAACATTAACCTCGAACAATGAAATTGATTTTGAATCATTTAAACTGCCCATTAGAAAGTATTTTGAACGAAACTGATGTTAGTAATTATTAGGTTGTGTGTGCAAAAAGTAAGGAGAGTAGAAAGTTGACCTTGGGTTTACTTTCGGCAACCTCGAAACTCTCGCTTCTCTTAGTTTATTGTTTAGTACTCACATACAATGAGCGATGTTTTCTAATTTGTGGCTAGCTTTTGATTTTGAATAGTATATATATATATATATATATATATATATATATATATATATATTAAAGCAAGGACTACAGACGTTTGTGACATTGGGGGGGGGGAATGAAATTGAAAAAGTGTATAAAAGAGAGAAAATATTTTTTTAAAGCCGGCTTTCGTCCACACTCATCAGAGTAACTATGTGGAACTAATTCAAGCAATTAAGACTAAACACTTTTAAAAAGTAGAATGAAGACCAGTGACAATTTCAGGAGAAAATTTTTTAGGTGGGTCACAAGTTGATCACATTGAGCCCTAGAAGCCACTCCTTTTGTTTACAAAGGGAGAGTTTGACTGACTTAATATATATAGCTTCCAGGACTTTGAGCTGGAATAAAGAATGTGATCTACTTATGACAGAAAACCAGTCACTAATGTAAGTCGACGCACATTCGGCGCTATTTATGAGATGGTCAGCAATAGCTGACCCGGATGTGTTGACTAAATTATTTAAATTATTTAGTCGGCCCCGGCGTATTGCAGGGGGGATGTGTTGTTTTATTCTAGATTCAAACCTTGGCACTGTTCTTCATTCTACTTTTTTTAAAGTTTTAAACGGAGATACTTTGATGAGTATGAACGAAAGCTGACTTAGAATATTCATGAATTTTCTTTAATTATTACCTCTCGTTTTTACACTTTTTCAATTTCATTCAACCCCCCCCCCAAAAAAAAAAATGTCAAAAACGTCTGTATTCATTGCTTTAATAACAATTCTTACCACTAAACATGTATTTAAATATATATATATATATATATATATATATATATATATATCCTTAGATCAAATAGCTTTATACCTTGTCTGGAGCGATTTTCATAAGAATAAATGTGTGAATAAGTAAATAAATCAAATAAACTAGTAAAATTGTATCTTAACATGAATGAACATTTATAGAATTAGTTGTTTGAATATGAACACGGTGGAATTCTATTGACAATCAAATAAATATGTCTTACTTGACTACACTAGATAATATGTTCGTTATCTACGAATGTTGATTGTAGGGTGTGAGAAATATTGATACTATTACAGAGAACGCGCCGTTTGGGCAGGTCTCGGAAGCGCTCGAGAGTTGACGAAACTATTAATCAATCAGGTTGCAACAGGCACTAGACAGGTTCCAACTAAGCAGACGGTAACTTTTGGAAGGAATTAATTTCTACGACCTGCAACTCGTTAAAAAAAGAAATGAATTTCTACGCGTTGTCAGCGCGTTGAATCTCCCGAATAAATAATTGAGTTTTGTCAGCAAGAGTCATTTCTAGCGAAAGACTAACCGTAAACCCTAACCCTTACTCCTAACCTAGAAAATGTCTGAATTTATCATCTGCGAGTGTTGAACTTATAGTTTGGCAGTTTTCGCCTCGTTAAAACTCGGGCGCTTCCGAGACCTGCACGAACGTTGACGACACGAAGTCACGGAAACGCGGTGCGTTCTCTATAAGAGTACCGAAATATTTCGTACATCGACGGATAAAATTGATTTATAATAATTTAAACTGTCCACTAAAAAGAAATGTATGATTAACCTAAGGTATTGTTAAGCAAATGAAACCGTGAATAACTAAATAGACTTAATGTTTAAAGAGTGTATGTGAATCTCGTAGTTATGCACGTAAAATAGTAACTCGTCTTATTTGTAAACCGGATGGTAAGAAATTTAATATACTAGATTCTTGAAAGGCAAATTCTATGTTTTCTTTAAAGTTGGGGCATGCAATTAGCACACGAATTGTATTGGATGCATTACGAGTTTTTGACATTTTAATGTTCGCGAATGTAAGTAACGTAGGTTTGTCGTAATAATAATGTTTTAGAACTGATTCAATTGTTAGAATATCTGCGCCTAGCTTCATCTGCTTTGTCCAGTGTATGGTATATGCAATAAACCGTGCTTTCCTAAATCCATACTGATGGCCAGAAATAAGTTTGTGTCATTGAAATCTTCTAGGAGATGTAACACTTATAAAATATCACGGCAGCTTCTCGCTTTCAGAGCATTTTCTAGCTGAACTTAAGCTATACTGGACGAGGTGAAATTGTGCTGTCGATGGCGAAACCCTTTAAAGATGCGTTCCTTTATCGATGATGGTTACACCATCGCACTTTTTGGTTTAAAAAAGGGATTTTCATCAGTCAATTTCCACATGTAACAGAATAAATCGGCACTTCTGCCGTATATATGAAGCAGCTGCCGATTAAGAAATCGAAATTAAAGAGTTCCGTTTTTTTTCTCTAAGTACCATTCATTCAGAATTCACCGGAAGTTGAATTTAGTATTTCGAAAATGGAGTTAAATGAGATTAATCTTCGAGACATTGGTAATTTAATGAACCAGCCGCAAAAAACAATAGATTTTTTACAGGCACACCGCCTGATTTCTTAGAGTTAGGATTTAGGGTTAGGGGTTAGGGTTAGGGTTGGGGTTTAGGGTTAGGGTTAGGGTTAGGGTTTAGGGTTAGGGTTAGGGTTTAGGGTTAGGGTTAGGGTTAGGGTTAGGGTTAGGGTTTAGGGTTAGGGTTAGGGTTTAGGGTTTAGGGTTTAGGATTAGGGTTAGGATTTAGGGTTAGGGTTGGGGTTTAGGGTTAGGGTTTAGGGTTAGGGTTAGGGTTAGGGTTTTTTATTTAAAATTGTTTTACTTCATATAATAAAAAAAGAAATTGTTAATTGTTTCTTGTTACCCAAAAACAAATCAGTCTTGCATTTTTTTTATGTTGTAAAAAAATAACTTCCGGTTGAATTACCTCCCTTTATTTTTAGTAGAAGGATAGAAAATCTGTTGCTTCATATATACGGCAGAAGTGCCAATAAATCTTAAAAACTTTTATTTTATACATTTTAATTTCTCGTTTAATTCTGAAATAACAATGTCCTTTTTTCTGATGTTTTGTAGATGAGGATTGATAATTTGTATAATTGTACAATAATGTAGTAATAAACCTACTTATATATACTGATAAGTAGTAAGACTACACATAGAAAAAACAAAAATAGGTTTCAGACTCCCAACATTCATACTAAATCTGTCTGCAAGGAACCATGGCGCAGTGGATATAGTACTAACTTAAATTCAGTTCTAGGTGATAGTCATTTGAAGGTTGAAGGTTCGATCCTTTCTAGCTGGAATTAAACTATACTCGACAATAAGAAATTGTGATTCCGATTGAAGAATTGCAAATTACTGAAGAGCATGGGTAAAATTATGGGTTCCGTTCGAGAGTCCGTCCAGATTCCCGAGTTCGACAAAAATATTCCCGAGTATACACCTGAAGAAGTCCGGAGGTTACAGCGGCCGAAACGTTGTGATGATAACACTCAAAATGAGAAATGCAGTTCGAATAACCAAAATTATACAACGTCATTTTCGTTTTTTTTTACATTCAAGCGTGAAATAGAAATGTTGTCAGTCTGTGACACTTAAGTCAGAATAACATTTTCAGCCTTAACCGCGAAACTGAAATCGACGCATCTTATCAATATCCGTTTTATTAACTCCTCGGCACAGAATTACACATTTAGAAGGTAGACATTGTCTTCGAAGACCGAATGAATCCTCTATTATTACTGTTAACACAACTGTACTAAAGATTTATACTCGTCAACCATGACAAACACCACAGCTAATGTTATTCTTGTGCGGAACCAATAATCATAGTAAATACGATTAGGAAAATTTGATTAGACAAGTAAATTTGTCTAGGCCTAAGCATATAGACATCTGCACGGATGACAGCGTAGTCTAGAACTACAGAAGTACATGTACATAAAGCGTCTGTGTTTCGACAGCTAAGCGAATGGCAGCTTAGTCTCGTAACCAAAAAGTAATAATGGGTTTCCTACTAGGAACAGGACTTACTTCAAGACTTTAGCAATTTCCTGTGAAATGCGCTTTTTGTATAGCAATTCAACGTTGGCGATGGCTATGTTTACGAAGGGTGATTGAGAACATTGTTTCATTTTATATTGCACAATGGTAAAATGTTGGTTCATCGACAACGAACCAATCACATTACAGCTTAAAACACACACACACACACACACACACACACACACGCACGCACATATATATATATATATATATATATATATATATATATATATATATATATATATATATATATATATATGTATATTATTTTTTTTACATTACACAATACTGGTTAACTCTGATATATGGAATATTATTCCCAATGAATAAGATTTAAGTAAAAAGTAAATATATGAATGAATCTTGCATTGATAAAGGCTTCTATTGTGAAATTTAATAATTTTGACCCACCAATGCTTTTAAATGAACGACCTATCTTTCTCATTATATATATATACATATATATATATATATATATATATATATATATCTGGTACCAAAGTACTTAAGCTTTTTTTTATGATTTTTTTTGTTATTCCTATATAATTTTATATGCTAACTACCATATCGCAGAATGGTTCATGCGTGTAGTGTTTAATTATTATTATTATTATTATTATTATTATTATTATTATTATTATTATTATTATTATTATTATTATTATTATTATTATACTTCTTTTTCTCTTTCTTCTCTTTCTTCTTCTAATTATTATTACTAGTAGTTGTAGTAATAGTTGTAGTAGAAGTAGTAGTAGTAGTAATAGTAGTTATGAAATCATCAAATAGTTCAAACAAAGAATATATTAAAAAATAAATTTCCTTAACTCATGGATTCTTAAAATATATGCTTTCATCATTAAAGGAGAACATAGGCATTACCCAGTAAAATTATATTACAGTTTAGCATATATTTGAAAATATAAAATATAAAAAAACTTAAAAATCATAAAAATTTATAAAAATAAAAAATATATACAAACAAAATATATATATATATATATATATATATATATATATATATATATATATATATATATATAATAATGGTAATAATCCAGGTGAAAAATATCCACAGGGTGCTAATCCAGAGAATTTTAACCGGGTTTATAAAAAGTGCTCAATATCAAAATAGAGCTTTATATATGATAATTTTATTTACACAGACATGTACAAAATCTGCGACACTGGCATGTCGATGTTATCGATCAACAGTTACTATAAACTGAGATCTCATCAGGCAGAGTTAGAATCCGATCTTAACCTCAGATCATATTTGGAGAGAACCAACTGTAACTGTTGATCGATAACATCGACATGCCAGTGTCGCAGATTTTGTACATGTCTGTGTAAATAAAATTATCATATATATATATATATATATATATATATATATATATATATATACATATATATATATATATATATATATATATATATATATATATATATATATATATATATATATATATAAATATATACAGAGTTTTTGATAAAAAAATCATCTTCTATGAAAAGATGTAAACATGTCCAAAAGAGTACATCCTGGAAGTGATAAAGTTGAGCAAAAGTCGAATGAATAGTATCGCTATGTTCATGCTAGGTGCTTAACTGAGCCTCAACACCTTATACCTAGCTGTAAAACATTCTCAGCAAGAACTCGTCCAGCTACTGCCACAGTAGGAGGTTTCCTTTCTCTCTCTCCTTATGAAAATCGAAACGAATTTTCCATGATCAAAGTTTCTTTCCTAGAGCATCCCGCATGTGAAACAAGACACCACGAGTCTGCTTCGCAACTGACTACAGCATGGTCGTATTCAAGTCTAATGTTAACAAACACTTGAGACGTCTCCATAGACAATCACTTCCCCTGAAGTAATGTTCTACTCAATCCGTCCATTGTTTCGGATCCTCTTGTTGAGGCGATCGTAACTGCCGATATGTTTAACTGAGTTTTTGAGTGGTCACAATTAGTAAATGAGAGTGACCAATTAGTAAAAATACACGCATAATTACTGTCGTACCTGACAAATTATTGAGGACTGTTCGATTTTGTATATATCATGTATAAATTATTTTGATGAAATTCTTCATTATATATGTTTTTGTTGTTTTGGTTTTTACAATAAATGTCACCGCTTATCAAGGCCCAAAAGCCACTTGAGTATGAAAGTTAGGGAGTTAGACTGGTGGACGGTGACACAACATCGAGATCACCGGCACAATGATTGTAGCAGAGCAGAAATTGATTATTTACGGGGACAGTTTAAGAAGAACTTGTTTACATTGGACCATGTTGTAGTCGGCAGGGAAACAGGCTCGCGCTACTGTGTTCTACAAACTGGCAGTTCTCAGGAAAAAAAAACTTTACCCATAGAAGTTTCGTTTCGTCTTGGGTACTCAGAGGGAGAAAAAGAAATTCATTTACAGTGGTAGTACTTAAGTGGGTTCTAGTTGTGAATGTTTTACAAGGGGAGAACCTAAATTTGAGCTCAGAATCTTGCTAATCAACCGCTTACTCATATGATGCTAAATTTAAATATTTGTTGTTCTTGATGTTATATGTGGCTTTGCAAACATCTTTCATTCATTTGGTCAAATATATATCGAGTTAGAAATGTGTATATGTTGCATGTTTGAATATACAGGATTCACTTCTAAACTAATTACACGATGCTTCGGAATATTAAAGATGAGGGTTGATAATTCGTAGAATTTGGTATATTCGGACTACTGTTCTCATATTGGGTGTTTTTATCACAACGTTTCGGCCGACGTAACCTCCGACTTTCTTCAGGTGTAAATTACACCAAGATGAGAACAGTAGTCCGAATATACCAAATTCTAATTACACGATGATTATGAATTTTTAGACAAATATTCCAGGCGAATATAATCGTAATATGGGCTATATTTAGTTTCATTTAGTTTTATGCAAAGGGAGTGAAAACGTTTTGTGATATTTAAGATAACTTTTGATTTTTTAGAAATGTTAACAATAAATATTTAACATCATTTAAAATATTTTGTAGACTACTACAATAATGCGAAGGATTTCTTCAGAAAGTGGAAAATTGTCGTACTTCTTATATAGAACTGGTTTCCTCTGGATTTGTAGCAGTGTAGATGTTTAAAAGCACGTCGAGGAGTTTTAAGGAAAAGTATTACATGCACACACTATCTTTTAGAAATAAAACACAGTACCACTTCGTTGACCAGATATTTATAGAAATTGATAGATGATTAAAAAAAACACTAATTAGATGTAGCATGATAAGAAATACTAAAATATTTAGGTCACTCACCTCACCCTGTTTCTTATGTCTTGGTGAGAAACTTGAAATTGTAAAATTTAAAGACAGGGAAAATTACTCAATGTCAGACAGGAAACGAGTTTAAACTGTAAACATTTCAAGAAACATACACTAAGCAGACTTTAGATTACAAATACTGATGTCGTATACTACTATTACGTCAGATGGAAATTCAATTGTTATTTCGACTGCATTGGCAGTTACTTCATTGTTTATATAAGGTCTACTCAATTTAATTTTTTTAATTTTATTTATTATTCTTTTATACTTTTAATTTTGTTTTTGTTTCAATTTTTGTTTTTTATTATGTTTTATTTTTATTTCTATTTTTTTATTTTTAAGTCTGGTGTGTTTATAATTTTGTATATATAGATTACTTAAATCTATATTATCCAAAATTAGTACACCTCACCCTATAGGAATCTGATTTTGGTACTTCCTCATGGTTCTCACTTGTTTTATATATATATATATATATATATATATATATATATATATATATATATATATATATATATATATATATATATATACGCTGTACTTAATAGGTTTGCTTGCCTTAATGGTGCTTATCTTGTAAGTTCCTTGTATTAATACTAGAGCGCGTATAAATGAAAGGAAATAGAACAGAAATTGTAAGAAATGAGTAATAGTGAATGATATAAGCATTTAAGCTTTAATGATAGATATATGGGTATGTATATGTATATGTATGCGTATGTATGAATACATGCACATGTATTTAGACTCATGTGTATGTGTGGGTATGTGTATGTGTGTATATATAGATATATATGTATAGGTGTAGATATATATATATATATATGTAATGATGCACTTATGGGTATATATATATATATATATATATATATATATATATATATATATATATATATATATATATATACATGGGAAAGGAAGGATGAGGCTACTCCGACGTAATGGGAAATAAAAAAGGAAAAAACCGAACGATGTTTTTCGTATGTATTCATAAACGTTTCGTCTTTATTTGTAAGACTTCCTCACGATAACAATTTTAAGAAAAATGTCATGCAAGTAGATGAAAATATTGGGTTGACATGATGGGTTAATGAGAAGAACTACTAGCTACTACTGGGAGCGCAGGACCAAGGTCCGGGCTGAGAGAAGTCGGTGACAGGGAGTGAAATGAATGTGGATGGCTGTGAGTGAAAAAGTGGACGGGTGGGGAAAGAAGAGGGGAGGCGGTCTCTATGATTTTGGTGTGTAGGTAGTGTCATAAAAAAGATTTGAAGAAATGAAGATGATTTTAAAGTAGCATGGGTGGGTGGGTAAGAGTGTGAAAGAAGTAGTGGAAAGGGTGAAATGGGTGATGGGGAGCGAGGGGAGATTTTGTTGTGGTTAGGTGTGAACTTTTTGGGGGAGTAGGAGTACTTGACCAGCTGGCTATGTCAGTCATCTACATTAATTTCATCTTCTCCACACCCATACTAAATCTAACTCGACGGATACTTTTTAAACAGGCCCACTGAAGCTAACGCGACCACGGAGACAAACACTATTTCAAAAGTTGACCTCCTAGAAGTGTGTTAGGGTCCCAACCCCATCACGTATTTGAAATATTTTTCTCATCTATGGTCGGATACATTTTAGACAGGCCTCGTATATATATATATATATATATATATATATATATATATATATATATATATATATATATGTGGAAAACACGTTTAGCTTGCTACGAAAACATTATCGTGACTCATGTTCGTAGTGTTGGAACTCAACTTTGATATTCTTTGTTTAGACCAGATCGTGTCTCTGTTAGTATGTGCAGCATTAACGTTATAAGTGTGCATGTGTTGTTGTTGTTCATGAAAACACGTGGTTGTGTCTGTGTGTGCGAGCTCTATTAGACAGGCGTGTTATGCCTGGTCGTAGGTGCACGGGTGAGACCTATGATGACACGCTCGTTTTTTCATATAGGACTGTATGTGGGTGTCTGCATCGTAAACTATGATATATATAATACATTACTATATGTATATATATATATACATACATACATACGTATATGTATATATATATATCGTCTAGTTAAGTTTGTGTTGATTATATATATATATATATATATATATATATTTATATATAGTGCATGTATCATATTTGTTTCTATTGATGTTAATCCGTTGAAACCCAAGTGTTTATAAATAGCTGTAACCAATAATGTTTGTATAAATAAAAAATATAATATATATATATATATATATATATAAGTTATGAGGTTGAAAAAGACTAGATATACATTCGGATTGTACACATTATAAGTTATTTCGACCTTTACTAGGTCTCCTCGGATGTGTTTCCAACCACAATTCAAATTCACATCCGAGGAGCCCTAGTTATGGTCGAAATAATTTATAATGTGTACAATCCGAATGTATATCTAGTCTTTTTCAACCTCATAACTTATTCATGCTCTGTTTGAACGGACATAGAGCTCTCTGATTCGAATTCCTGTCGAAAATAATCGAACCTGAAAACTATATATATATATACATATATATATTATATAGACATGTATATATATATATATATATGTATATATATATATATATATATATATATATATATATATATATATATATATAGTAATTAACATCCAGATTGTTCGCCCTATAAACCCCTATTTAGTTTCACTGGATGGTGACTGTTACAGAGATTCGAAACGCAAACGTTTAGGAAACATAAATCTTATACGTACGCTATCAAGCTCGACACGACAATTTTCAATATGTTTTACATATGTTTATAAAGAGATTTAAATATTTTTTGGCAGAAGAGCAATTGATTACACTTGTTGCCAGACATTTTGTTTAAATCATAGTACACCCCAAACAAGGCAGGTCGCCACTGTAGGCGTTAGGGGCTACTGTGAATTAGGATGTAAGTTTTCGGGGTCATCCCAAGTTGTACGGTGAGGTGTCTGTTTACATTAGTTTTAAATTTCTGACTGTCAATAACAGTCAGGAAAACAAGGAGCAGGGAGGGTGTTCCAGTGGTCGGTAGCACGAGGTAATAAGCTATGTGAGTAGAAGAGCTCTCTTGCATCGTGGGACCTCCACAGTAAATGGATGGAACTTAGCTGATTTCCGGGTAAGTTTAGTGTATTCACGTCGAAAGGGCACTGAAGCAGCAAGTTCATCGCAGCAAAATCCATTGAAGTACTTATAAGACAGGCATAAGAAGGCAACATTGCGACGATGGGACAGGGGATAGTGAATGGCGGATACTGGCGGATCTATTAAGTCGTCGACTCGTTTTTGGACTTTGTCGTGAGGGTGAAACTAGTGAATGATGCACCAGCCAAGATGTGACCACAATACTCCATGCATGGCCGGATAGTGGCTTTGTAGAGATATAGGATAATGTCAGGTGTGAGAAGTTTACTACCAGTGTAGAGGGTGCCAACCTTCTTTTAAGAAAGCTTGTCAATGTCTTCACTGTATGTGTTCTAATTCATGTTACCTGTGAGTGTTAGGCTGAGGAGTTTGAACGTTGGACTTTCAGGTATGGTGTTATTTGCCATGTCAATTAGTGGTTGAAGAGCTATTTTGTAGTTATTGAAGGAAATGAGCTCTGTCTTTGTGGCATTAAATGTTACCATCGATTTATGACCTCATTCCACTACAGACTGGGTGCAACTTTCTAAGGGTTCAGCCATTGTCTCGGATATGTGCGTGTCCGTTTTGCCCACATGACGAGCGTAGATTGTGGTGTCGTCAGCAAATATACAATTTGAGACTCAATGTCATCGGGGAGGTCATTTCTAAAAATCAGGAACAGTAGAGGTCCAAGGATGGATTCCTGGGTTACACCAGCATTTATGTGATGTTGCTTGCATGAACGGCCATCGAGGACAACCTAGATCTTTTTTTGGTTAAGAATTATCTAATTATATTAAATATTCGCGAATTAATACCATATGAGTGTTTTTTATGAAAAGTCCTTTATGCCAGGCCTAGTCAAAGGCTTTGGATATATCAAGATCTACCGCCCTAGTGTCCCCTGCATTGTCCAGTGTATGAAATGTTCGTTCAGAGATGACCGTTAGGATGTCCGCAGTAGATCGTGCTTGCCTGAATCCATACTGACGGTCAGAAAAAAAGGTATAATTTACGAGGTGACGAACTATCGAAAGATTGAGTCAAATATTTTTGCAAAAATTGGGAGTAGACTGATAAAAAAAACGATGCAACAATGATTAATCTACACTGAAGCTTTGGAGGAAAGATATGGCGTCGAATGTCTTGCAATCGATTTGAAACACATATCAATGCATTTAAATTGGATGCTGAAAGGCGAGATATTTATTTCGCATGGTTTGATTACGCCACGCAACGAAATAACATAGAAGTACTACTAGCATCCTGACGACTATTAGTACTTCCACTGACTGCCGTCCGTCAACTACTACAACTGCTTATACGAATACTGCACGTATGAATATTAATACTGCTGCATTTATCTGCAGACAAAGAAAAATTAGATCTACAGACAAATGGTTTTGCACAAACACAGAAAACACATGCACATTTACACACATCTATAGTGGCATACGTACACAATTGTGTATATATATATATATATATATATATATATATATATATATAGTCATAAACACAACAACCCTGCACACACACATACATACATACATATATATATATATATATATATATATATATATATTTATATATATATAAACATACTCAAATATTATATGTATAAACACTTATGTATATATATATATATATATATATATATATATATATATATATATTCATATATATATGTATATATATATATATGTGTGTGTGTATATATATTTAAGAAAACGTATAGTCCATATATATTCTTAAATGTTTCTAATTGGATGCAATGGAATGAAAATACAAGATGCACACACGCACATACATACACACACGCACACACACACACACACATATATATATATATGTGTGTGTGTGTGTGTGTATAGATCTATATATATATGTGTATATTTAATTTTTAACATGGAAAGAAATTCATAACTTCTGACATAGACAAAATTATATATATATATATAACTTGTTTCTGTGTTAGAATTCATGAATTTCTTTCCATTTTAAAAATTAATGAGTTGCCATCATTTAAACATAACATTTTGTAAATTATAGATGTGAACATCATTGAAATATTTCGGGCAGCCATCTGCACTGTATCAAAAAGATGTGGTATTAATGAAAACAAAGCCACAATTTCATAAACAACTGCACATCAATCGTGCGGTTTTCGCGATAGGAAAAGCTAGCAAAACTTTAAAAATAATTGTTCATTTTATCTGCAGTTATTATTAAAAGTTTTCTCATTCTTTTTATCAGAGTAAACAATGATTTGATAAAGGACAGAATACCGTCTGAAATTTAAAAAAAAATTATAATAACACCTATGATTTAATATTTTCTATTAGGTTATATTCTTATTGCTCGAATGTGCAGAAACTTATTTTTATCCAAAACACACGTGAATAATTTCAACAAAACATATGTGTTATATATATATATATATATATATATATATATATATATATATACATATATAAAATACATTTACAGAATTAATTATTTTTGTTATGACGCTCTATCTGAAAGAACATTTTGTCCTTCGTGTATGCAAGATATATTTTCCTGATCCGGCTGTATTCCGATTCGGAGAAGCTGATTTTTCATGTTATTGATGTATTTATATATATATATATATATATATATATATATATATATATATATATATATATATATATGTGTGTGTGTGTGTGTGTGTGTGTGTGTGTGCTATGAGTTTGTGTTTTCCAAGTGTACGTAGTTGTGCTTCTAGATGCATCGTCGAAGTTCTATGAGAGAGTATTTTATTACTGTTATTCGGTCAGTCTGTCAGGTTAGTTTTTTTTTTAATAAAATCTCAATATTAAAAAAAACGATACGGTGTAGAGCTTTATTTTAAAAAAAATGTGTTCATTTCGACATCGGTTATGAAAGTTTGTGTCTTATCCACTTAATAGATTTAAAGTTATTGCCTAAACATGAAATGTTCATCCGTGTGTCACAATTTAAGATCTCATTTTTTCTCGGAACACACAGATTGAATGGACGTATCTTAAGAAATAGCTATCTTTTATTTTTGCGATAGAAGCTATTGTATACAGGAAACGTGTGAAGACAAAGGAACACACACGCATACACACCAACACGCACGTATATATATATATATATATATATATATATATATATATATATATATATATATATGTATGTATGTGTGTGTTTGCGTATTCCTTTGTTTGCACTAGCTTCTCATGTATACTAATTTCATTCTCAAGAAAAACACAATTAAAAAAATCGCCTCAGCTGTTATGCGCTTTTCAATAACGATTTGTATCAGACAGTTTATTTTTTCATCGATTGATTGATTAATTTATCTCTCCGTCAATAGTTTGATCAGATATAACTCATCAATAAACGTTTGTGTTCAGTATATTTGTAATGCTTTATAGTTCACGATTAAATATTCAGTAACTTTGATTTCTAATGTTTACAAAAGTCTCTAATATCGCACATGTTTAATACATATTAGCTACCATTGTCATAAATCACTTTTTGATTTGGATTAACACCGACTATTTATTTTTCTAGAATTGTAATTTTAATTGTACAAAATACAAAAAAAATTACATAAAAAGATGAGATTTAACTGAATATTTGATTTGAATACCATTTTCGTTCAGTTCTATTTTGACATTTTTCGCCAGTGAAAGTGATGACGTAAGTTATTAAACTTTTTTTTTTGTAGGGAACTGTCGTAGACGTCTAACATAAAGCCTCTGGTGCTCCCAAATAGGCAGTTATCTTGCACTGACTAGACTCAACGTCGGTTTACTTCGGTGATCTTATAAGAACTAGTGTGTGTACGTGTTTATGCCGGGTATACTAATGTACAAATGATTAGGTCTGGTATATATTCAAATACGAATCTTTCGCGTATAAATGTTGCTCATTTATGCCATGTTGCTTGGATAAACCGCCGTCAAGGATAACCTAGATCTTATTTTTTGGTTATGAAGGATCTAATTATATTACATATTCGTTAAGAGTGCTTTTTATGAGAAGCCTTTCATGCCAGACCTTGTCAAAGGCCTTGGATATATCAAGCGCTACCGCCCTAGCTTCACCTGCCTAGTCCAGTGTATGATATATGCGTTCAGAGATGACTGTTAGTATATCGGTAGTAGATCGTGCTTGCCTGAATCCATACTGACGGTCAAAAAGAAGTTAGCATTAAAAAGGTGCCGGACTATCGCTAGATTGATTAAGGATCAACATATGTTAGCAAAGATTAGGAATAGACTAATGAAGCGAATATTCTGAGGATCATTTCTATCTGAAGAATTCTTGAAGACTGGTACCACAAATGCAATTTTTCAGCTATCAGGAAGCAAAACTGACAGGGAATTGTCGCTTACCTCTCACATGAAGCCTCTGGTATTCACAAATGGGCAATCATCTAATACTGGCTAGATTCAACGTCGCTTTACTTCAGTAATCTTTCAAAACTAGTGTGTGAACGTGATTATGCCGGATTTGTCCACAATTCTGAAAGTGATCCTGCATTTAGTTACTTCTTTTAATTTTTTTTTAACATAGTTCACCCCAAACAAGGCAAGCCGCCACTGTAAACGTAAGGGGCTACTGCGAAAAAAAAGGGGAGAACGAAAGGTGAGTCAACCTAACTTGGAATCTGCGCAACGAGATGTCTGTTTACATTAGTTTTAAATTTCTGCACGTCTGTTCTGTCGGGGAAACAGGGGGCAGGGAGAGAGTTCCAGAGGCCAGCAGTACGAGGAAAGAGGCTAGTTGAGTAGAAGGCTCTCCGACATCTGGCGACCTCCACAGTGAATAAATGAGATTTAGTTGATTGTCGAGTTAGTCTAGTGAATTTACGTCGAGGGGGCACCAGAGTAGCCAATTCATCGGAGTATAATCCATTGAAGTATTTGTAAAACAAGCACAAGGATGCTACATTGCGGCGATGGGACAGAGGCTGCAGCTTGGTTGACAGTGAGGGACCTATTAGGTTGGCTATTCTTTTTTGGACCTTGTCAAGGAGGGAGAGACTAGTAGATGATGCACCAGCCCAGATGTGACAACAATACTCCATGCATGGGCGGATGGTGGCTTTGTAGAGATACAGGATAATGTCAGGTGTGCGGAATTTACTAGCACGGTAGAGGGAGCCAACCTTCTTTGCGGCAGCCTTGGCAATGTCTTCAATGTATTTGTTACAATTCATGTTACCTGTTATGGTTAGGCCGAGGAGTTTGAATGATGAACTCTCAGGTAGGGTGTTATTTGCCATGACAATCGGTGGTTTAAATGATTCCTTGTAGTTAATGTAAGGAAAAGAGCTTTGTCTTTGCGGCATTACCAACCATTTATGACACCAATCCACTACAGCCTGGAGGTCATTTTCTAAAGATTCAGCCACTGCCTCGGATATGATCGCGTCGGTTTTGCCGACATGGCGAGAGTAAAGGGTGGTGTCATCAGCAAATAAACCAATCATAGACTCTATGTCATCAGGGAGATCGTTTATATAGATCAAGAACAACAAGGATCCAAGGATAGATCCCTGGGGTACACCTGCATTTATGTCATGTTGCTTAGATGAACGGCCATCGATGAAAACTTGGATTTTTCTTTTGTCTAGGAACGATCTAATTGTATTTAGTAATTGCTCAGTAATATACCGTATGAGCGTATTTTCAGGAGAAGCCCTTTATGCCATACCTTGTCAAAGGCCTTGGATATATCTAGCGCTACTGCCCTACCTTCTCCTACCTTGTCGAGTGTATGATACATGCGTTCCGAGATGACCGTTATCGTGTCTGCAGGAGATCGTGCTTGTCTAAATCCATACTGGCGGTCAGAAAGAAGTTTAGCATTAACTAAGTGCCGTACTAACGCTAGATTGATTAAGGATTCAAAGATTTTAGCAAAGATCGGCAGCAGACTGATTGGGCGATAATTCTGAGGATCGGTTCTATTCCCAGAACTCTTGTAGACTGGTACCACAGAGGCAATTTTCCAGCTATCTGGGAAGCAAGATTCAGCTAGACATTTATTGTAGAGTTTGGAGAGGACAGGGGCCAGTTCAGCAGAGCTTTTTTTAATTACTATTACAGGTATAAGATCAGGCCCACAAGCTTTGTAGGTTTCTTGCAAGAAACTTAGAAACATTTACTATGTAATTTTAAATCCAGCTTTGAGCATGCAATTTCATAGGAGAGGAAACGTTGTAACAGAGTTGAACTTGTCCAATGAGACGGCAGATTGTGTATGACATTTGACAGATTAGGCAGAACATGTTTGGGGAACAATTTCTATATTAATCAATTCCTACCATCATTTCTCCTGTGTTTGTGTATGGGTATGTCTTTCCCGCCTCTACGATTTCTGTGAATCATCACAGAAATCGATTATTTATTGAAATCAGAAATATCATAGCGTAATGTACTAAAACAAACTTTTAAAAATCTTATTCAAAAATAATTGAATTACGAAATGAAATCCAGCATCATGCATTTCACGTCAGCCGTTTTACTCTCTTGTTAATTATTGAAACGAGCTTTAAAAATCTAAGCCAATCCTGGTGAATTAAATTAACATTCAGAGTTTGACAATGTTTCAATTGTATTATTTCATGACTTAAATAAAATAAGCTTGATACATCTCGTTCAAGTTTTACAAAAAATCTGTTTAATTTATAATATAATTACCAAACGACACTAACTTATTTTTAATTTATTAAATAAAATACTATTTCGAGAATAATTATTTTGGAAAATATATAAACAGAAAAGTGAAACCAAACGAAAGTGATGTAGCTCCCGTGTAAAGTTGGCTTGATACACCTAGTAATTTATAAAAGGTTATCATTTAATTAGCCCTGTTATCTAACAATAGAGCAAGTACATTCTGCAAATATGATTGCTCGTACAATAGTGTGTCATCAACAAACTGTCTAAATCATATACACTAGCTCGTAGAATCGAGGCAAATTGAACTTTTTAACATTTATCTTCTATCCATGCAACATGTTAAGTTGCAAATTAAAGACAACATCGCGTTTCTGTTAAACTTATCAAACATATGGAAACAGGTGTAAAGCAAGTAAATTTCAACCTGTCGTTAAACACTCTTTTAAATTTCAACCTGCCGTTAAACACTCTTGTAAATTTAAATCTGCCGTTAAACACTCTTGTAAATTTAAATCTGCCGTTAACACTCTTGTAAATTTAAATCTGCCGTTAAACACTCTTGTAAATTTCAACCTGCCGTTAAACACTCTTGTAAATTTCAATCTGCCGTTAAACACTCTTGTAAATTTTAACCTGCCGTTAAATACTCTTGTAAATTTCAATTTGCCGTTAAACACTCTTGTAAATTTCAACCTGGCGTTAAACACTCTTATAAATTTTACTACAGATTTAACCTGAAAAGGTAAATGGAAAATTGATTGAATTTTACTCATTATCAACACTTATATTTTGAGGATAAAATGCACATTTTTAAGTAACAGTGTTACTATTTTATCAAACGCAAATGAAAATTGCACCTTACATATATTATGCCTTTTCGAAATAGGATTTCGCTATTTAACATTTAGCTATAAAAATAGAATTATTCTGAACATTTTCGACGCTATTCTATGAACACACGTACCAAACACACGCGTATACGTCTTTCTTAAATATAATAATACTAATTTAATCGAGTGCTTTTAGTAGAAAATAACATTTTATCATATATATAGTTATATAGTTATCCACATGGAGCTGTTTCGCCTTCTCACGAGGTTTTATTTGGCTACGCTACTACGTTGATAACAACTGTAAGAGGGATCATGGTGCTTGTGTTTTTGTTTACATTCGCCCCTACCTCTTAGCAAGGTGCTTTTTTCTAATCATCACCATCATCATCATCATCATCATCATTATCATCGTCATCATGATCATCCTCAGCGGCAGCACCATCATCATCATCATCATCATCATCATCATCATCATCATCATCATCATCATCATCATCATCATCATCATCATCATCACTATCATCATCATCATCATCATCATCATCAGTAGTAGCAGCAGCATCACCACCACCATCACCATCATCATCACCATCATCATCATCATCATCATCATCACCATCATACTCATCATGATCATCCTCATCATCATCATCGTCGTCATGATCATCGTCATCATGACCATCGTCGTCATGATGATGATGATGATGATGATCATCATCATCATCATCATCATCATCATCATCATCATCATCATCATCATCATCATTATTGTTATTATTATTATTATTATTATTATTATTATTATTATTATTTACTCACTACGAATTTCCATACGACTGATTATCATGTTTCAACTTGTAATGTCCTGGAGTCTAAATGACAACACATTTTCCCGAACTTATATGACGGCCCACTTCTTCTGATCACCTTCACACAAAATCAGTTGTCAAACCGGTAACCTATAATGGAATAAGACACCAGATGTTCCGTATCTCTTTTCTCGAAGATATCGATACTTGCTATTTAGTAGCACCTCTTTTGTGGATAGGGTAATTCATAACTACACTCAGTCATTGCACATTCTTTTGTGTACCATCATGTTCACGTAACATTTGTAGCGTTATAGTGGATAACAAGCGACTATTTGAGTAAACCAATTTGAATGATCTGGATAAAATTGGTAGAAAATGACAACACATTTATATTGCCATACACATTCAGTTAAGATTTGGTCTAGTTTATTTTTTCGAATTATCTTCTGAATAAAAATTCGTTGTTACCCCGCCCTTACAACATCTTTAAAGCATGTAAACACATGAAAAGGAGACAGAGATAGACAGAGATGTGTTTAGAAGTGTATGAATAATACGTAGATGTCGTTGTGCCATTGGAATTTGATTTCAAGTTTAAAAAATCACAAAAAAAATCATGAACCTAATGTATTAAGCAATGGGCAATAACTCTTGAATGTTATTGAGTTACTTCCCTTTAGGTTTTCTTTTTACTCCATATTTAAAAAGCGCTTAAATATCACTTCAAATACGGCGAGTTGAATATTTACGCATCAGAATCCACGTTTACATCTATAACTTCTGTAAGCTTCATAATGCATTATTCTTTTAAAGTTATTATTTCGCCAATTGTTATCATTGTTTAACCATTATTTAATGTTGCATGCTTTTCGACAATTATTTTTTCCCTATGCCTCAATTAGACGGGTCCTCGCCTGATTACGACGGCACGAGTAAATGTCGCCCAGTCATCCATCTTTGATTCGAAAGGCGTTGGCCATGCTGGAAGAAACTCTCCTCAAAATGAAATACTACACCACACAGATAAGACACACTAGTTTAATTAATATATTAGGTTGTCCCGAAAGTTGGTGAACACTTGCGAAAAATTGAATTTTTATGCAATTTTTAATTGTTTGTTTGCGTTTATAGTTATCTTCATCTCCATATTCCAGATGCCCATGAATAAAATCGAGCTGCGAGTTTTGATTCGTTACAACCAAGTGTTTACGAGCTTTTGGGACAACCTAGTATTATGTTAATATATGATTGTAACTTGTCCATTTACCTTTGTAAATGTGCAACTTGCAAAATGGCTATATGAAAGTTTCTAAATCTGAAAAGCTGTAATGAAGTGGCTTTTCGTCGGCCGGAGAATCGTCTTCAAAGTTCGGGCATCATTTTTCTTGCAGGTTCGTTCACAAATAGAGAATCGTAACAGACAGATTTGTGTTTTGAATTTTTATCGATGACAACACACTTATTTCCAACGGTCTCCCACAGTCTTCTGTTGCAGACTGAAATAGCACGCCCTGATTGCCGGTCAAAATCGAAAGGATCTCACTGTTCCAATCGACGAACTAGTCGTATGTATAAACATTTGTCTTAAATGCAAATAGACTTAGTCAACAATAAATTCAATATTTACTATATTGATCTTCTCTACCGAATTGATTCATTCAAGATCTATCAAAACAGTCAATTCTTGAGTTTTATATGAGATTACATTATATAATTTATATTTTAGTTAAAATATTGTTTTGTGTTTTTTGTAATAAAAACAACAAATACCATCATCGTCATCATTATCATATCCATTACTTATTATAACAGTATTATTATGATGAGTATTATTATTATTAATAATAATAATAATAATAATAATAATAATAATAATAATAATAATGATAATAATAATAATAATAATAATAATAATAATAATAATAATAATAATAATAATAATAATAATAATAATAAATCAGAGGGGACCAATGGCCCTTATCAGCGGGAAATCGGTGGTAGGTGGCTGTTGCGATACCGCAAGGTCATCAGCGATGATGAACGAAAAGAGGTGGAGCATACTGGAAGTCTGAGGAGACTTGTTGTCACTCAGACTCTAGGAAATACCACAGGTTGTTGGCAGTGGGCGATCACTAACGATGACCAGTGTGATAACTCCTAGTGAGTAAATAATAATAAATATCTAGGAGTTCTCACATAGGTATCATCAGTGATTGCTCACTGACAATAACCGTGGTGTTCCCTGGAGTTTTAGTGACAACAAATACCTCAATATTTCCAGTATTATCAACCCCTTTTCGATATCCATTGCAAATGATTTTCTATTATCGCAACAACCGATAACCATTTATTACTCGCTGGCAATGACCATTTACATTCTTTGGCGTTTAAGTGGAAATAAGCCTCCAAAAGCTCCCAGTACACTAAACACCTTTCCAGTTACGGTACGGTAAGTGCTCTCTTTCCCAGTCTTTCAATTCTCCTTAATCCTACATGACGATTGATTTAGTATCATCTAAGGGTGATGCTTTTACTTTGTTTTAAAATGTAATGCAAATCTGCAATATTGTGCCCATATTGGGTCTTTTAAAACTCATTTAAATTAAGGAACAGAAATTTGGCGAATATTTAGAAATCGCTGTAATAAAAAATCTTATTTATCGAGCCAAAAGAAATTCCTCTACAAATAAAATATTTTATAAAGCACTTGCCGATATTAAACAGACACTAATTAACAATAACTTTCCAAACTACATAGTTGATTAACAAATCAAAACGCTCTCTAACCGCCATAAATAAAAACTCTAACAACAACAATATTAATAATAATAATATTAACTTGTTTTATTGTAACCAAATGCACCCCAACTATAAAGTCGATGAAAAAATCATTAAAAATATTATATATAAACATATATCCCCGTAGATAATGACTTTAAAATTAGATTTATTATTTATTACAAGAAATCTAAAACCACAAATTTATTAATAAAAAATAACCCGGCCGACAATAACCCGGCCGACAATAACTTACTAAAAACTAGTAATGCTATATACGTGTTTAAATGCCCTATCAGAGAATGTGTCTCTACAAACAACACGTATATCGGCATGACTAGAACTAGCATATCACGCCGACTAACTTGCCATCTCACCTCCCCTCAAAGTTCCATCTACTAACACTTGATAAAACATAGCATCCCTAAAAATGAATTTAGGAATATTTTAACCAAGAACACAGCCATTCTTGGGATCTCATATTGCAGTATTCGTCTCCCCATAATGGGAGCGTTGTTTATTCAAGTAAATAAACCTATATCAACCATACTTGTTATGAGGGGGGCAAAGGTATGTTGAAGTGTTGTTGAAGTAGTATTGAGTTTTAATAAATTCACCAATCTTTTATTTTGCATACTCATTCATCCGCCTGAAGATGACCGACGTCGGTCGAAAACGTTCGCGAAAATATGGCGATTTTTTATACAACATGGACGACAATACCAAATCAGTCGTGCGACGAATCGAAAAAACGAATCAAAAAAGAAATAAACAGAAGCTAGCGCTACTGTTTAACCAAACATATATATATATATATATATATATATATATATATATATATATATATATATATATATATATATATGGGAAATGAAAACAGAAAAAAATCAAGAAGTTTTTTTTTATATATTCATCAACTTTACGTCTTTATTGTAGGACTTTCTCAAATCTGATATATTGGAGACAATACTAGACATTATTTTTCAAAATACAACTTTGGCGAATTTCCGTAATGAAATATATAAAACTATCCCGATTGAGCCTTAAGTATCGATACACTCTGTGATTAAAAGGTACACAGGCGAACTCCTGAGCTGATTTTTTTCATGATGGAGATAACCGAGTGTTCAAAATATTCCAAACGGGACAGAACATAGATGTTCACTGTTCAGGGCAAGTTGCATCAGGTACGCAAATGAGTCGATCAACTATCTGGGTCAGCTTATAGGCAATTATAAAATCGTAACAAAACCGCCCCTAATCATCAGCAATAGTAAACTACACTAGCCATTTAACATTGCGTACATTGACATCGCCAGAGATATTAATGTTGGCGGAAAGATAATCTGACAGGATCTAATCAATATTTCCAGAGATACACTCAATAAGAGTAACACCATCTTTGTGGGGACGACAGAGGGCAAAGCTGAAAGCGGTGTTGTAAATAAGGGCTACACGGAAACATATATCAGGCACCGCAGAGTCTTTGTTGGAGACGCTCACTCCATATAGAACACCGTCCCTAATGTAGGAACACATCCTATGTCTATGGCGATATTATGGATTTGGTTTCGAGAAAAAGTTTTAATAACCCGAAATCTTGATGTTTTCCCTGAAATTAACGGACTGGTGCCAGTTTCACATAGAATTCACATGTTATATTTGGTCTCCTGAAGATGGGTTTGAACCTTTGGCAAGTTAAAACGCAAACGCCTGATCTTGGAAAAAAAGAAAGTGTCCACGTTTGGAATTGAGGATCTAGGTGTGTGCTGTATATTATTTTTACATTTTCGTTTCATTGGAATATCAGAGTTCTTTTATTTACAGGAAACAGTCCATTTCTTACACTGTGGTTTCTTTACAAATTTGTAACTTTTAATTTATTCCATAACTGTTTATTCTACTAATTTATTCTTGGCGTAAAAATGCTATGCAACATGATTTCCTTTCGAATGTAAAATCTCCTACCAACTTATGACAAAAGACATAAAAGTAGAGAACACGTGACTGGAGAAAAGCTCGTTTTCATTGGTTATTACAGTTTCATCATCAATAGTCAAACAAGTCAGAGGACTATGTCGCATTCGGCTAGACACATGAAAGCCCGATTGATCTGAACAGTTACTTATATTACGTTCAATAAATCCAGAATACTCAATTTTGAAATAATATTTACGTCCGACTGTATGTGGTTTGAAATAGATGCCTTGTTCCAAATTAAACATTTTTACGTATTTTTTTTCTAAAATATAAACATTATTTCACAGAAGACGCATGAAATCGAATGGAAAAATTTTACCACGCAAATATAACAAGCTATGCATTTAGTTTATTTTAACAAGCAAGGATTATTATTATTGAATTAATGTAGTTTAAAGGCATGTATAGTTTTATGGGTCTATCTCCTAAACCCTTGTAGTGGTTTATGACATATTTTTGTGGATGTAAGATGCAAACGCAGCCCTACAATATTCTCGTATCCAGTTTGATCAAAGTTAAATATACTCAATCAATTACTATTGGTAATTTAGTGTCACTATCTTATCGGTTATATGTGTCTATCTAAAATGACTTATGAAGAATTAGTGACATGTTTTCTTCATATAGATGTACAGAACGTAAACAGACGATATTATTGCGTCCCCTTTGACAAAAATGTGGCATACTTATAATAGTAATCTGAGTAATGCACTTTCCGAATATTTATTGGGAGGGGGCTATCTCCAAAACGCTAAGCTTAGTTAGTGACTTATTTAATTCATCTGTATGTCCGACACGGATGTTAACCCTGAAATATTATTGTACTTTGTTTCATTAAAACAAAACATATTTACTTATCCAAATACTGTAGGTAATGTGGTTGCTAAATATATATTGATATATGGTTATCTCCCAAACTCTAGATGTAGTTTTTGACATATTTGCTGTTTTTAAACGTCCAACTCAGACAGTGACTTCATGAGATTGTTGTATCCCGTTACATCAAAATGAAACACATTTATCAAAGTCCATTTGATCATTTAATTCTAGAATATATATGTGCATGTGGGTCAGTGTCTATATACCTCGGAGAGGATCGTGACGACTTTTTTTTAATAAATATTCGTCGTGAACGCAGACTTAAGAATAATAGTATGCCACAGTTTTTTTTCAAAATTAATTATATTTACCATAGTAGTCTGGTTAATGTATTTTCAAAATATGTATGGGTCTATCTTAAAAAAAACTCACAGGAGTTTGTTATATATTTAATTTTTATAGATGTCCGGTGCGAACAATGCCATCCACATATCAATATATCCGCTTTGATAAAAATAAAGTACATATATATGCATATAATTATTTATGTAGTCTAACTTGACGTGTGTAAGCTCAATTCATAAGTCCAGAGCATTTGTAAATAGACAATAAAAATAGCAGATTCCAGCGAGAATTTTATTTATTTACCAGGAAAGAGATAAATTTTAACGGCCATTACTCTATTTGTCTAGACAATTAATGTTTTCAAGCATATTTTGTATATTTTAGGGCAATGATTTGGCAGAACCCGCACAAAATATTCAAACAATATAACAAAACTTTTTAAAAATTCTTTAGATCGATTTTTTAAAAACCAAACATGTATTGATTTTGATATTGATGCTATATTTAATTTTACAAAAGTCAATCAAAACAATAAAATAGCACAATCTACCCCTTTCTGAAAACCGTGTAACGAACTTGGATGCTCACAGGCATGCACGATGTGAAGAGACATGCTCATGATCATTGATAACGACGACTGCTGTCAGAAAGTCACGATAAACATAAGTGAAATGATTATTTCCTCCATCGGATGAATGTGACAATCACTTGGTATACAGTGAAAAGTCGATTTGACGCTGATTAAGTCAACCTTTCGATTGACTCATAACAGGGGTCCTCAAAAACAATCAGATTTCTGATGCTTCTTTGGCCCGTGCCATACTTTAAAAGGTGATAAATGAGTGGTATATTGATATGTGACACATAATATAGGTCAATTAGTATACAATAGTGGTGATTAAAACTTTGGTACCCTTATAGCTGACGCACCATGTTTCCGTGCGTTCGGGCAAGTCTCGGAAGCACCCGAGAGTTGACGAAACTATTAACTAAGAAACATTTGCTTATAAACAGTTTGTTTGCGGCAACATCAAAAAGAAAACAAAATTACTTAGAAACAATTGTTACGGTGTTTATGTTAATAAGAACAAAATTGACAAAAGATGTAATAATTTTTTTATTACAATTTTTATTACAACATTGAAACAAAAATTTTAAAAATAACATTTGCTTGACAAATCAAACAAAATCATCATTTGAAACCTTCCGGTGCACAAACACAAAAACATTTTATTTACAAACATTTGATTACCAATGGTTCATTTGACGAAAATAAAAGATCTAATTACTAACAGTTATTTAGCTATGGTTCGTTCGTTTTTTATTTGTATATATTTATTTTAGTTTGGTTTTCTTCGTTGTAATTTATCAACTGCCCCCTTCAATTTAGTATTTGACAGTTTTCGCGTCGTAAACACTCGGGCGCTTCCGTAACCTGCCCGAACATTAACGACGCGAGGTGACGGAAACATGGTGCGTCAGCTATAAAAGTACCAAAGTTTTACTGTTGTTCTGTACGGCTTCGAGTGCTTGCCGTCAACGAAGGTAACATTTCTGAATTATTTTTTATGATACGCTCGAACGCAGAACCAATATTAACAGTGTATTTCTTTGATCAAAATGAAATATACTCAGGTTGAAATAGTTACAGAATATATATGGTAATGCATCTATCGATCCATTTTAGCTTTGTCAGGAAAGAAATATATACATATATATATATATATATATATATATATATATATATATATATATATATATATATATATATATATATATACTTGAAAATAGATGACGTAATAACGCATGACTGATAACTTTTAGTAACCATATAGATAATGTAAGCGATCAATAAGTCGTTAAGTCTAGACAACAGGAATGGTTTTGGGAGAGAGAGAGGAAACGAGACATAGAGGTGTAAAGAGAATTTATATTAGAAAACAAGTTGTCGAATATATATATATATATATATATACAATAATATTTTAATAAATAAATATTAAATATTTAAATGGAAGTTTTTATAGGATCATAGACAGACACAGGTGTGCTGAGTTCGAATCCTAACGACGTTGCTTAATGTTATTGATGAAATAAAATAATATTTTTCGAGTGTTCATTTGTGATAAAACCTGAAAATGCTGTCCAAAACAGAAGACAATCGATCAGCGAGGGGAAACAATGCAAATAGTCAGTTTCATGTTACGTGCCATCTTGACAAGTTACACGTGAACGCTGTAACGTAATACTATAACAATAAGAAACGACGTTCTACAAAACGATTTTGAAACTAGATAATAACGGTTTTTAATCCTCTCCCACCGCGGGAAGATGCGGCACAATGCCGGAAGTGGAGAATAATAAGCGAGCGCACAAGAGAGTCTACACTCTGACCCCTTACAGATTGCCGAGACAACCCCGACGGCATTCTCCAAAGTAGGAAGGTTAGGCTTAGGAGGATTGCCCTCGTGGAACTACCTAAAAAGAAATACCACAGCCCGACAGATAAAAGCCCACCGCAACGGCCTAGTCTCTGTCGCGGCTCGAGGACGGATCCTCGACCGGTATGTATACCGTCTGTAGTAGCGTTGCTACTCAACTCAATAACATGCTCTTGGCTTTTTGGCTAAGATCAAAGTATCTGTTCCGATGGATACTGCACCCCATAGACTGGTATTGTCTTGGCCATCGGGGCTTGATTTACGCCGGTCTATGGGTCTGTCCTGTGCAGTTCTAGGAGGTCCACCCTCACAGGCTTCGCCTCCCCTCTTTGGGGAGGAGTAAGTTAATTGCTTACTGCCTGAGGCGCCCCTACCAGGGAATGCTGACGGGGCTGCCCAGGCAATCTTGTGGGAGTAAGATAAAAACTGGCCTTGTGCCTAACTCCTGGAGAGGAGTAAATTAATACTCAACTCAATAACATCGATTTAAGGTAAGACTCAACGTCTCACATACACATTTAAAACCGCAGCACGTAACGATGTTTCTTATATAGAATATTTCAATTACAATAACCACGAGGTGAAGTTACGTTACTTTACAGACTTCATACACATTTAAGCGGTTATGTCAGATTAGGAAAAGTATAACTCTCCAGCTATTAATAATAAAAGCACTGTTGACTTTATACCCATGCCTTGGTTTGAGCAACTAGTCTAGGAAAAGGAAAACTCCAAAATAACACCAGTCTTCCACTGCTTATCCCTTATGTTCTCCTTGCCAGTCTTCCACTGCTTATCCCTTATTTTCTCCTTGCTAGTGTACACAAGCAAAGCCGATTCGGAGAGATAAGGTTAGTTATTTCGCAACCATTGTTGCGCTACAAACTCTCAGTGCAGACAGCGTTATTCATTGTCTCTCAACATTGAAAGACGGGTTCAGTATATATAACTAGGAGGGTAGAAAGTGACTGACCTTGGGTTTACTTTCGGCAGCCTCGTAACTCTCGCTTCCCTTATTTTGTCTTTTAGTCCTCACATTCCATGAGCGATGTTTCTGACAAATGGGGAATAATTACTGTTTTCTGGGTCGGAATCAATCCATCTAAAACGTATCGTTGGCTAGTTTTTTTACTTTGAAGTATTTTTTTTTTGTAGCTCTTAACATCAAGTGGCTTCATGCCTTGTCCGAAGCGACTTCCATAAAAAAATAATACATAATTAAAAGTGAATTATCTTCACACATTATTTATTATTTAAGAGTTAAGTCCCTTATAAAGTTCTATCTGAAAGGATATTGAGAACGAATTTTGTTGTCGCTATTAAACAAGCATCTCGCTGCACAGCTCTTAATTTAGGATAACCTCCCTTTTTTTCTTTTTCTTTTTCTTTTTTTCTTTTTTTGGCAGGGCGCCACTGTAGACGTAAGGGGCTACTGAGAAGAAAGAAAAGGGGAGAAGGTTTGGGGGGTCAACCTAAACTGGGGTCTACGCGGCGAGATGTCTGTTTACATTAATTTAAAATTTCTGCATGTCAGTACTGTCGGGGAAACAGGGGGCAGGGAGAGAGCTCCAGAGGCCAGCAGCACGAGGAAAGAAGCTATTTAAGTAGAAAGCTCTCTGGCATCTGGGGACCTCCACAGTGAATGGATGGGATTTAGCTGATTATCGAGTTGGTCTAGTGAATTTACGTCGAGGGGGCACCAGAGTAGCCAATTCATCGGAGCATAATCCATTGAAGTATTTGTAAAACAAACACAAGGATGCTACATTGCGGCGATGGGACAGGGACTAGAGCTTAGTTGACAATGAGGGACCTATTAGGTTGGCGACTCTTTTTTTGACCTTGCCAAGAACGGAGAGACTAGTAGATGATGCACCAGTCCAGATGTGGCAACAATACTCGATGCATGGGCGGATGGTGGCTTTCACTCAAATTATCAGTAGCCCCTGAATCTATAGTGCCAAATTGCCTTGCTGGAGGAGAACTAAGCTTAGAAACATAAATTATTTTCCTGATATAATATACATACTAGAAGAATACTCGTCCAAGGAAAGGTAACATTAAATCTTCAAATAGAAGAGTTTTGCAAAACTTTATGTCCACTTAAGATGAGTAAAATGAAAGTATAATGATGCTAAACCTTAAGTCTAGAATCCTTATTCCAATTTTGATCAAAGTCGGTTACATGATTTTTCTTCCAGGAAATGTCTATAAATAGGCTTACGCTTAAGGGGTCTTAAGAAGAAAGTGAGATTCTGGAAATCTTGTTTAATTAGTGGCTAATGAGTATGCATCTAATTAAAGGCAAATCTAACACATTCGAATGTTCCCATATTATTCCCTATTAAAACCTATTATTCCCTATTAAAACCTATTATTCCCTATTAAAACTTATTAAAATACACCGAAGAAACTCAAATTGGGAAAATATGTATTAGTTGATGTCTAATACCTATTGTCACAATTTCAGAGAAAAAAGGTATCCGAATTTTCACGCAGGACTTCTGTCTACTTTTTGTCTCTTCGCATGAAAGTAAATTAAACTAAATATAGCTCACATTACGATCCTACACGCCTAACAGCTGTGTAGTAAAATTCATAATGATCGGTTTATTAATTTAGGAATAAATTATATACATAGAAATATATGAACATGTACAGATACCTAACTTTAAGAGAGAGAGAGACAGAGAGAGAGGGAGAGAGGGGGAGAGAGGGTTGGAGGGGGAGAGAAAGGAGAGAGAGAGAGAGGGTAGAGTGAGAGAGAGTTTGTTTTTCTTTCTTTGACGTGGCCCGGTAACTTAATATAAAATAGTCGACGTTATTTCACATCAGCCATTATCATACTGTCTAGCTTTATTTTAACTAATACTACCCTATAAAAGTACAGCCGAATTATATCATTATAATCATTAGCATCAATGTCTGGTATGAAACCGTTACTATTATTAATATCATCGCTGTGAATGTTTGCCTATCTCCGTTGTGTTCGTTTGTTTGAGCGTTTGGGTGCGTGCGTGCGGGTTCGCGTGTGTTCTACCCAGTTTCAACATAGATATTACATACTTCTAACCGCTGACGTCATCGATAACGTGACGCTGGCGACGATCGCAATCATTAGTATTATTATTATTATAAGTTGTACTCACTAGGAGTTCTCACACAGGTCATCATCAGTGATTATTCACTGATAATCACCGGCGGTGTTCACTGGAGTCTGAGTGACAACAAGTCTCCCCATATTTCTAGAACTTTCCACTTCTTTCGATATTTATTACAAATGACTTTGCGTTATCACAACAGACGCCTACCATTGATCTCTCGCTAGCTACGACTATTGGTGTGCTCTGGGATTTGGGTGACAATAAGTCTCCCCAAGGTCCAAGTACTCTCCGCACTCTTTCAGTGGAGGTCTGATTAGTGCTCTCTCTCCTCGGCATTCTATCCTCCTCGACCCTTTATCATTATTATTATTATTATTATTATTGCAAACACAAACGAGTTATAATCACTGGTCGCTCACTAGCAAAAGTAGGGTGTGTTCCCTGGAGACTGAGTGACAATACATTCCCAGTTTTGTAGTACAACTTTTTTGTTGCGTTCTCCTAACTACCGTCTACCATTGGTTACTTGCTGAGAACGGATGTGGTCTTTTTCTGGAATGTCAGTGACTATAAGCCCCCAAGAATCCAGTAGTCTCCGTTCCTTTCCGGTGGATGTCTGGGTGGTGCTATCTCTCCTCAGTCTGTTCCCCTTGCCTTGTCTGTCACGACGATTTCTTTTGTGGATCCAAGCAATGCTGCGTAATTTTGCGGGGTGGGTGTGCGGAAAGGGTATCATCTCATTTTTTAACATATTTTCTTATTTATTATTATTATTATTATTATTATTATTATTATTATTATTATTATTATTATTATTATTATTGTTATTATTATTATTGTTATTATTATTATTGTTATTATTATTATTATTATTATTATTATTATTATTATTATTATTATTATTATTATTATTATTATTATTATTTTGTCTATGAATAAGTATTGCGTATCATGTACCAGAGTAGGTCAGCAATATCTCCGTGTCACGACATAGTTTTTAGAAAATATATGCATCGTTTTCGTACTGCTGTAGCATTTTGGTATATCTTGTTCTTTTCTTGTAAATTAATTACTATTCATTCGAATGATGGCGTTTTAGATAATGAATTTTTAGATGTAACAGAAATGAATCATAGGAAATTGTGATTATTATTATCATTATTATTATTATTATTATTATTATTATTATTATTATTATTTTTATTGTAGTAGTAGTATTAGTAGTAAAAGAAAAACAAGAAAATAAAAAAGAAGAAAAAAAAGAAAAAAGAAGAAAAAAGAAAAAGAAAAAAGAAGAAGAAAAAAGAAAAAAGAAGAAAAAGAAGAAAAAAGAAGAAAAAAGAAAAAGAAAAAAGAAGAAAAAAGAAAATGAAAAAAGAAGAAAAAAGAAAATGAAAAAAGAAAAAAGAAGAAAAAAGAAAAAGAAAAAGAAAAAAGAAGAAAAAAGAAAAAGAAAAAAGAAGAAAAAAGAAGAAAAAAGAAAAGGAAAAAAGAAGAAGCAAAAAGAAGAAAAAAGAAAAAGAAAAAAGAAAATGAAAAAAGAAAAAGAAAGCGCCGACCGAGAATGTGAGAAAACGTATAGATTTGTTGAGTTTTATTTTATTTGTAGGGCAAGGAAGTGTTGGTATATTTATCGCAATAAAAAAGAACTTGCCGAACTCGTAGACATGTCGGAGTTATTTTAAGAAAATAAGTTGTCGTGTTACTATTTGTATCTGCGTATTATATATGACTAGTTTTATTTATTTCCTTTCAAATGCTAAGCATTTATGATTACTGGGGCATAGTTAAAACATTAAAAAAAATAACATTTTACATATTAAATAATTTCACGAAAGAATTTAATGCTTGAGATATTAACCATTATTTTGTTTGTTGCTGATTCCAAATATGTCACCATCATCTCTGGCTACTAACAAATCCTGTGACCCTAACTCAGTCGGGTGCAATGATTAATGTCAACACATCGTAATCCTTTCCGTTTCAGTCATCTCACAAAAACGGCGTAGACCAGCGGAGTTCTGCCATTTTTGTTTTTCATAGTTTTGAAATATTGATGAATTTGTTCAGTTTGTAGTGCGTTAATTTACATTTCATAGGCAAGTTAGCGGAAACATTTCTAGTTCAGAGTAACCGTTTGCTTTAAAATTCCTCCCCAAATATTGCTTAATGAGTCCCATGTATCTGCCTCAGCATTCTTCATCAAATCTTACAAATGTTGCTCCGTTAGAAATATCCTGATTCAATCAAAATTACCTGCTTTAAGCTTCCCATATTCGGCATTCGAAGTTATTGTCACATGTTGTCAAGGCCCCACGTTCCTTGTTAATAATACTTACCCATTTTCAAATTATATTACTTTAAGGATTGTTTTTTTACATAATTCACCACAAACAAGGCAGACCGCCACTGTAGATGTAAGGGGCTACTGAGAGTTAGTTTTGGGTATCATCCTATGTTGGGAGCTTTGTACCGAAGTGTTTGTTTACATTATTTTTAAACCTCTGCATGTCGGTACAATCGGGGAAACAGAGAGAGAGAAGGGAGTTACAGAGGCCGGCAGCACGAAGTAAGAAGCTATTGGAATAGGTTCTCCAGCATCTGAGGACCTCCACAATGAATTGATGGGATTTAGCTGATTGTCGAGTTGGTCTAGTGTATTTACGTCGAGGGGGGCACCAGAGTAGCCACCTCATCGGAGCACAATTTATTGAAGTACTTGTAAAATAGGAACAAATATGCAACATTGCGGCAATGAGACAGTGGCTGAAGCTTGGTGGATAGTGAGGGACCTATTAAGTTGGCGACTGTTTTTTAGTCCTTGTCTAGGAGCGAGAGACTAGTGGATGATGCATCAGCTCAGATGTGGAAGAAATACTCCATGTATGGGCGGATGGTGGGTTTGTAGAAATACAGGATAATGTCATGTGTAGGGAGTTTACTGGCACAGTAGGGGGACGCCACCTTCTTTGCTGCAGCTTTGGCAATGTCTTTAATATATTTGTTCCTATTTATGTTACCTGTGAAGGTTAGGCCGAGGAGTTTGAATGATGAACTCTCAGATAAAGTGTCATTTGCCATAACAATCGGTGGTTCGAGAGGTTTCTTGTAGTTATTGAAGGAAAAGAGCTTTGTCTTTGCGGCATTAAAAGTTACCAACCATTTATGACCCCAATACACTACAGCCTGGATGTCACTTTCTAAGGATTCAGCCATTACCTCGGATATGATCGTGTCCGTTTTGCCCACATGACGAGAGTAAAGCGTGGTGTCGTCAGCAAATATACCATTCGCAGACTCAATGTCATCAGGGAGATCGTTTATGAAGATCAGGAACAACAATGGTCCAAGGATAAATCCCTGGGGTACACCAGCATTTATGTCATGTTGCTTAGACGAACGGCCATCGAGAACAACCTGGATCTTTCTTTTGGTTTGGAAGGGTCTAATTATATTAAGTAATTGCCCAGTAATACCGTATGAGCGTATTTTCAGGAGGAGCCCTTTATGCCATACCTTGTCAAAGGCCTTGGATATATCAAGCGCTACTACCCTAGCTTCTCCTGCCTAGTCAAGTGTATTATACATGCGTTCCGAGATTACCGTTAGGATGTATGCAGTAGATCGTGCTTGTCTAAATCCATACTGGCGGTCAGATAGAAGTTTAGCATTAGCTAAGTGCCGTACTATATCTAGATTGATTAAATTGATTGATTAAAAAATGTTGACACAGATCGACAGTAGACTGATTGGGCGGTAGTTCTCAGGATCGGTTTCATTCCCAGAACTCTTGTAGACTGGTACCACAGAGGCAATTTTCTAGCTATCGGGGAGGCAAGATTCAGCTAGACATTTATTGTAGAGTTTGAAGAGGACAGGGTGCCAGTTCAGCAGAGCATTTCCTTATTACTATTACAGGTATAAGATCAGGCCCACAAACTTTAGATGTGTCAAGGATTTTTATGATGTCTCTGACCTGGGATGGGGTGATGACCAGGTTATCAAGTGTGGCTTCGGTCCGCAAAGGGAATTCAGGGAGGGGTGGTTATCTGAGTGTAAAGTAGAGTTAGAATCGAAACGCTGGGCAAGTAGTTCATTCTTCTTTTTATTCTTTGGTTGAATCACTAAACTAAAACTAACACAAATTATTTAACTATACCCAACACAAGCCGTATCATAATTTTATATTAATCTACAAAGTATCCGGCAATCTAAAGGTTTCTTGTGTGAAATGTTGTATGGGTCACCCCCTCCCCGAAACTAAAGAATTCCCAGTCACGGCATCGTTAATAAATTTAACAATCCTTTCTGCAATCCAACGATATTTCGAATAAACAAACCAGTCTATTCTTTTACATGTTCACCAAGATTGTATATTGAGTATCCAACAGTTTTTAGTTTATCGCTGTACAATGATCTGCTCGAAATATGCACCTCTGCGTTGATCAATATTGACCACTTCCTAGTGATGTTTATATCACGTAGTTTTAAATGTTTCTGTTTAATTTTCAACTTTCATGGTTGCTTGTAATTCCTATAAAATATCTTAAACGGTCGATTTAAACAATGACTAGGTTTTCATTCTTTAATGTCTCTCCGAAACATCATACTTAATCAAAAAATACATTTTAATGATGCATCGAAGCATGTCATCGGTGATGTACAACATCAATTTTTATAGGAAAAATACACTTTTTTTAAACTTTAACTCTTCCACGCCCCTGAAATCTAAATAAGGTTATACCCGCATACAGAAGAAATGCTCCTCTTCCGCTGATTAAATAGCACAAACTTCCATCAAACCCTTCAAACTAATGGTTGCTCCTACATCCACCATAGCCCACCTAAATAAGACCAGAACACGTAGACGCCAAACCCTCTCCAATACCCGCTTTTTTAAAATTCCCTGGCGAGAAAATCATCGACTGCCATTCGCAAACAAAACCTTGACATCCAACTCACCGACACTGGCACCTCCTTACGCCAACATCTATCTAGAGACATACTTACCATCGCCCTGAACCCTGCTCTCTGGCCAATTGCTTTATCCCTAACACTGAACTATGCCATCGCACGAACTGTGTATACAACTTACAGTGTACCAAGTGCAATAAATTCCATATAGAGAGCACTACAAGACATTTACACCTACGCATCAGGGACATATGAACGCCCGTATATGCTCTGTCTACAAACACACAACCCTATGCAACACTACTCAACGCGACATCCGTGTCTCCATTCTTGCCTCTATCAGAAACATTGGAGACCTAAGAATCACAGAATCGATTTTCATCTCCAGATTAAACCTCTCGCTCACCTTTCAGTTTAAAATCTACGTTTTCACCAACTGACCAACCTTAATATTTAACAATCCTTTGTATTCCAATTTAACTTTACATTTACCCTCTTAAATTCGTCACTGCTCTACTTTCATATCAGGTCATTCCCTACTACGACAACACACCCTCTTACTATAAACATCAATAAAATAGATGTCTTACAACTACCCACCAGCATACAACATTTACGTGTTTTATGTTTTAAACCTAATTATGATTCACTTCACTTTTCATCTGTTTTCAATGCGACTTCTTCAATTAAATATCACCGTATTTCCTCCATCACAAGAGAATAAACCAGTTAGGCCATCCCTACCTTTTTTATTTTTTTTATTTTTTTTATTTTACTCCTATTGTTTCATTACAGTAATTACTCTCCTGTAATAATCAACCAGTCTCCCCATCTAAATATTTATCTCAATATATCCTCTGTCACAGGGTGAGTAAAACACCTCTAACAGTGGAACCCCCTGATTTAATTAACTCCTCTTGTCTCATCACAATAATTCCTTAATTTTCTGTATTAACTAGTTAATTAATAAATTTACCCACTATATACCCCACATTTAAATACATTTAAAAATATTTATTTACTTGCCTCCACATGATGGCAAGGTGGGGGTTTGATGTAAGAAAATCCCAGCTTCTTGAAAATAAGAAATATGTCTTGGAACAGAAATTTAAATTGCCTCAGTCTAGAATGATAGCATCACTGACTGAAGGCATAACATTACTAAACTTTGAATTCTTTATTTACAAAACTTTATTAAATACGGTTTAACAAATTAGGCACAAGGCAATCAAAAGTGTCTATCTTATTCTTAACTACATCCATTCTGATCCATTCGTCCAAGTATTGTTTCTTTAATACTTTCGCCATTTGCTCGTAAATTTGACCACACTACTACGTTCACCTTACAGGTTACTGATGGAAATATCTCATATAGTTTTAATTCCCGAAGACCAAGAAGTTTTGTTCATGAGTGTAGTTGCTATGTGTCCAAGTAAAATTTGTCTCAGATTTATTGTGCAGCCATTGCTGACCTTTGAAGCGCTAGTTATACAGTGTCTTGGAGAAAATCGGCACAACCGGCCAATGTTCGTGTCGCAGCAGGATAAGACTAGGAGGGCTGACAGGTAGAGATCAATCAGTTATTATTCTTTCTGCCCATCTCTTTTTTATTTTGATTTTCCTCGAATTTTTTAATCCATCTTCGATTCATCTGAGCCGACATTTTTCTTTTCTTTTTTTTATTGTCTGTGTTGTTTTACTTGTTTCTTAACTTTTAAAAATTTTTCTATACTTATTTATATTTTCTTTCGTTCGTTCGTTTCTTCTTCACTGTATTTTGTTTTTTCTATCATTCTTTCTCTCTTTTTCGGTACCCGACATTAATCGGAAAGAACGTACGTTCTGTGAGTCTTAAACTTTTCTTAAAATCGGTTCATTGGATATGTTTTTCAAGTCCAATGTAAACAAACTCGTGTTGAGCCGTCTTATCGTTATCAATTCTAACGGTGTCATCCTACCGCCCACTTGATAAACTCATTAACCCTTATCCTCGAGTGGCCTTAGGACCTAGATAAGTGGTGACTCTTTAGTCAAAAAGAAATATGAAAACATGATTGTACCTTTTGCTGGCATAAGAATACTTGTTTATATTAATTCAAGAAAGTTAACCGAATGGGGCTTATCTCCTTTAGTTGTTCGTGCTTTCTTCTTTCATTACTTTAAAAAATTGTCTTGTGTGTGTTCTTCTCGTGTCAGTTATTCTCTTTATTTTCGATATATTTTTTTTCTCTTTGTCTTAATGTCACTGTAACACTGTTTACTTTTTATTCGTATGTTCAACCCCTCTTCCGCTGGCTATCATGCAATAAAGCTTTATGTAGAGATACGGCGTCATTTGATTTTCAGAGTCAACAAAAAATATTCTCTGTTTCTTAAAGATGCTTTCCCATTTTCGAAGGTGCCAAAAAAGCATATATGAATTAGATTGCTTCTGGCTGAGACCAAAGTGTTGTGTCTGTGTTCAGAGCAGGTTACAGCTCTGAACACAGACACTACACGTTGGTATCAGCCAGAAGCAATCTAATTCATATATGCATCGCCATGGTGTAGTATTTGTTATCCTTAGATTGACTGAATATTTGATGTATGCATTTATTCATTCTTATTTTCCTTACTTGCTAGTTGCTATATAACTAAATAAAGAGAATGGGGTCGTCTGTTTTTTATATGAAAAGAACTGACGAGACCTCACGGGTCTTGCAAGCCTGTCTAATTTCTCACATCTAAGGCTTAAGGCTGCGTTGAGGGTAACTATTCGAAGGTTTTACCGCCATGTAGTGACTTCTCATTTCGTGTGGTAATGGTGTTACCTCTATTGTCTCCTTTTCGAAGGAAACACTAATTCATTGCCTACAACCTGAGATGCAGTTCACAGCTACTTTGCACCCGTCTAGAATGTCGCAGGACTTAACGTAACGATTGTTAACTTCATATCTTTGTTTACTAAAATATCTCACCCATCCTGAATATATTATGGCGACCTCTTATTGACTGCGTTACTCATAATACTCATGGTACAAATGATCATTTCTTGTTCCTGTATTTCTTTAATGTGTTCATCGCTTTGTTTATTTCTGCATCACTGTTCTTACTTTTTTATGTATGTACAATCCATAACTTTTAAAATGTTCTTCCGGATACTTCATTTTATTTTTCGTAAGAAAGCACTGTACGAAGATCTTCGCTACTTCTCATACAAGAGTCGCAAAGGCCTAATACTCACAAACAAGCCACATAACAAAAGCCAATAAACCGCTTAACAAAATCAAACATCCAGTCGAGTGGGGTTCCTTAAAACCGTGATGGTCTTTGTGTGTTTTTCAAGCGAAGGCCATGTCATGCCAACCAACATCTTCAAAAAAGTATTCAGATTCAATTCAGATGGCTTTCCACTATTATCAATCACAGCGTGGATAAGTTGCTCCTGGAAGGCCACATGTGTAACAACATAATTACATTCCATGTCAAACATCCGGGAAAACCTGGAAGTGTCTGTGTGAGAACTTTCGCGACTTTACCCGACCCAACAACTAGTTTCCCACTTCGCCTGATTTCAAATCTATTGACTATTATTTGTGGGGCGCAGTTGAGAAATGCATCAACCGTACGACCTGAAACACCAAGGACGAATAAATTGCTGGTGTTCACGTGTTTTTAAATTAATCTGTGAAGGTTGTATGATCCAGGTTCAGGTCATGCCTGAAGATCGGAGTGGAAGCTTACGGCTTCTACTTCGAGTGATCTCCATTCAGAAAAAGATTATTTAAGACATATACTTTTAATTTTGATAATACATCAATTATTGGCCAATATATGACTTTTTTTCCTTTCCTATCCAAAAAGTGCCAAATGTGTCTCGAACACGTTGTACATAATTTGTATATATATATATATATATATATATATATATATGTCTATTCCCTATTGTTAATTCATTTCTTTTCTAGGGCGCTATTTATATTTTTCTATCAATTTATTGGATGTTAATTCCAACATCTATTTTACATCTTTCAGATTCTTTCAGTGTTTATCAGATTTTATCTTCAATCATCCTCAGTTTATTTTCCGATGCGAAATTGTTTCTTTGTTTGCAAAATCAAGTCTATAAAACTCGCCTGTGGTTTCGTAACTCCGTTTGTTTTCCATTCGTTCTGCGTTAATTATTTCATACTTTTCGCTCTGGTTTCGTCTTCTTATTTTTCCTAGATTTTCTTCCGATCAGCATTTTTGCGTTGATTTCGCTAATTTAAGCATTTCTTTTCTTTTCTATTATTGTGGTCGCCATCTTTTTTCTATCTCAAACATCTTTGTTGTCATCTTATTCTGTTTCTGATATATCGTCTACGCCTTCTTTTCCATTGTCATTCTCTTCTGTCTCATTGTTTCTCTTTTTTTTGTTCTCTTCAAACTTATCTTTCTTCTTATTCCTTTGTATTCTTATTTATTTACTTCTTTTTCCTTCTTTTCTTTTCTTTTTTGTTATCTTTTTTTATTTCTTGATCTTCGTCTTCTTCTAATTCGTCTTCTTCTGCTGCTCTTTTTTCGTCTACCTTTCATTCTCTTATTCTTCGTCGTCGCATTTTCATTCTTTCTATTTCTTCACTTTCTCTCCCTTATTGTAACCTTTTGCTTTCCCCGATTTTTTTATATTCGTTCTTTCTCTTTGTTCATCTCAACTCTAGCCTCTCTTTATTGTGTCATTTTCTACATGATCATTTTCATGGACCATTTCATCGATGTATTTCCTTCTTTCTTTTCTTCTTTCTTTCATAATTTCTCTCATCCCATTCATCTCTGCATCCTGCTCTTCATTACAAGTTTTGTCTTTTTACATTATTTCCAAAGTCAGATCGTCGTGACAATAAAAAACAAATAGATCCAAGTTCTTTTAGGGCGGGATTGCGACGATGATGATGATGATGATGATATCGCTGATCTGGTCGTCCCGTCCAGCTACAAACATACTCCCACGTTGAAATTGTTTATATCAGCGAGCGATCACTGGGCTCTGTGGGGGCGAAGGATCATTCAAAGCAGAACAAAAGAAAAAGAACAGTGTTCAACAACTCGGTCTGGTTTTTTTTGTATAGAAGAGTAATTATTAATAAAATAAAAGAATAGATTTTACATTGGGCAATGGTAGGATTAATATCTTTAGCAAAGGTTGTTATTTTTCGCTACGTTGTGTCGCTAGTTCTCTGTGTGTGCGAATTCTTTACACAATTGGTTGTCTAAGTCACAACTTAACGGGCATAGACGGTGGCGAGGATTTCGTTTGTTTTCTTCGGCGCGCGCCACTTCGGCGCACGCCCGGGTTTCAGTTCAACACTCCGGGCGTCAGTCCAACTCTGCCTGGCTCGTGCGTGAAAAAAACACATTATTTTATTGAAGATGTCTATAGTCGTAGACCTCCTCCATCTTACTTCCTGCGCGCCTTCCTTTCACAAGGAGGGTAGGAACCCCGGATACTTTGTCACATCAGGACTATCGAATGCAAGGGATAAATTAGAGAGGAAAAAGAAAACAATTATTTTTTCTCTCTAATTTGTTCCTTTCATTCGATAGTCCGCCATTTTTTTTTCATCATATAAACGGCGGTATCTGTCATTCCTATTTACACGGTTTTATTCACTTTTCCTTTTATTTCTTTTATTCATTCTGTCTTTACTTTTTCCATAATACCTTTTTTATTATTGTATATAAGTTTATCTGTAAAAAAAAGATGAATTGAGAAGTGAATGACTTCCAAATTCAGAAAAAAACTAAAATAAAACAGGGTTAAACAATATGTCTTCATTTTCTATTCAAAATAGTTTATCATTGCGAAAAAGTCATTTGAATAGAAAAGACGTTTTCTGCATCTCATGATTATCCAATTTTCTGATTATGTTTTCATTAAATTTTCTCGTACTGCATGCATGTGTTTGTTCTACAAATTTGTTTTTACGCAGTTATTTGTTCCCTCTCTTTTGTATCAAATATTTCGTTAATTCTTCATTTCATAATATTTCTTTATTTCTTTTCACAGTTCATCCTCTTATTCATGTCTTCTTTGTTAACGTTCTTTTTTATTCCATTCTTTTCTTTTTTACCTCATATCTTACCTTCTAGACTTTTTCTCTCGTTTTCTCTCTTCTCTCTTACCCACTCAATGTTACCTTCTGTAACTTTCTTACATTCTGTCATTCTAACCTTCTCCCTTTTAACCCTCTATTTCTCTCTCTCTCCCTCTCTCTCCCTCTCTCTCTATCTCTATCTATCTATCTGAATCTCTCTCTCTCTTTTCTGACTTTCTCCGTTATTGCCCTTTCTTTTTCGAAATATATTTGCAGGACTGAAGTTCCGATTAAGTTTGCACATTCACTTAAAAAAACAGTGCTTAATATTTCCCATTTCTTGTTAGGTTATAAAGAAAATTTAAAGATGCGTATATATATATATATATATATATATATATATATATATATATATATATATATATATATATATATATATATATGCGCATCTTTAAATATTCTACTATATATTAAATATTACATTCTTTTTAACGCCAATACGAAGTTAAAGAAACATAAATTGTTTTTACTATTACAATAATGTCTAACAATATTGATAATGTTTACCCATTCATTTATTTATTTAAGTATTGTTTATGTTTTAATTCATGTTTTCAAACATGACGTAAATCATAAAACTATAGTTTTATGACATCACACTAACTTGTAATTATTTTGTTATGGTAATGTTTTAAGCTATATTTATAAGAAAGTCCAAATAGCTGAGTTGGTAAAACCTCAGACTAAAGATTTTAAGGTGTTAGTTTCTATTTCCAATCATGACATTTTTTATTCCCCTTCTCCACGATTGTTTCGATTGCTGTAAACAATTGTATGTCTAAATCTTTCTTTATTTTCGTGGTTGTATAAACACTTTAATCCATTTTAGTTTTCATTCCTTTTTTCCTCTTTCTTTTATCAATCCGTTCTTTTATTTATTGTACGCGTCGTCCGTTTTACTATTTTTCTCTTTCTTAATATTTTTTTCTATCGCTTTATTTAACTCTTCATTTAATTTCTTACTCTTTTCATAATCAAAACTTCCTCACTCAATTACATAGATTACATTTCATTGAAAGTTTTCACATAAGGTCAAGCATCATTTGTTTTCTATTAAAAAGTTCAGTGAGTAATGTATAAAGTATTCAAATTGTTAAGTTCATAAATTTGTTTTCAATCAGCAGACGACAGTGAAATGGGATTCGAGGATTGTGTAATGTGTGTGTCGCCTTTAGTGTGCGTGTGCGTAAAACAGTGAACGAGTTAATACATTGTGCATGTGTGTGCGTTAGTGTCAGTGTGGTTATGTGTGCATGAGTTTATAAAAGGCATTTTCCAGCTTTCCCAAGGCTCGCAGATGGGCAATGGGGTGGTGAAATGTCGATGTTAGCTCTGTCGTGGAGTATAACAAAACGTGCGGTTGGACTAAATTTCTGGCTTTGTATGGGGTCGAGGTGGCTCCAAAACGACAATTTTTATTAATTCAGAAAGATCCGCTGATTGGTTAAAATATTATTTGTTTTTATTAATTCTGGCGGATGTGTGCGCAAAGCTGTGTGCGCAGAAACGAGTTTTAGCATTTTCATTTGGGGCACGAAAGAGTAAACTTGCTGCTACAAGTCGGAAGTTACAGGTAAGTTTGTGTGTAATTACTAGCTTCAAAATAACAGCTGCTTTTGGTTTGTGAGGTTTAAGTCTTAAATTGCAGTTGGTTGTTCTGTGACATTTAAGTATAGAAATAGCAATTACGTTTTGATGTGACGCTTAAGTTTAAAATAGCTGTTTTGTTTTTCACTGTGTTTAAGTTTGAAATACAAGTAACTCAGCACAGTGAAGTTCAAGTTTTAAGTAGCAGTTGTGTTGGTCTGTAATACGCAAGTAAAAAATAGCAGTTAATTTGTTGTGTGTAGATTGAGTTGGGAATAGCGATTGTGTTGATCTGTTCCGCTTTATTCTGAAGCAGCCGTTTCGTGAATCTGTACAGCTTAAATCGTTTTTGTAAGATATAAAATAGCAGTTATTTTCCTTGGGACGCTGAAGTTTGAAGTATCAGTTGCGTTTATCTGTGACGTTTGTCTGAACAAGCATTTGGTTTGAATCTGGCGGTTGGTTGTTCTGTACCGCTAAACTTTCAAATAGTAGTCTTTGCTATGTGACACTTCAGTTTACCCGTGACTCTTAAGTCTGAATTAGCAGTTGCGTTGTTCTGTGATATTTAAGTTTGAGATGGAAGTGCCGTTACGCTGTTACGCTTATGTTTGAAATAGCAGTTGTGTTTGTCTCTAAGTTTAAGTTTTGAATAGCAATTGCATTGGTCTTGGCGCTTAAGATTATTCTGAAATTATTTGTTGACATATATGCATGGAAGCATTTCCAAGAGCATTGATGATCAACATCTTGCTGACTCGCCCCCCCCCCCTCTCTCTCTCTTCCTGTCTCTGTCTCTGTCTCTGTTTCTCTCTATATATCTCTATCTCTCTATCTTTCTTCCTACTTGAAGTACGGGGTGCAATGGGAGAAACAGCTTATTACTTTTAATGCCTCTCAAATTAAGCTTCTCTCTTTTCATTACCAACTCTCGGACCATCACTTCTCTCCGGTTGAAATGGACGATTCTCTCCTCGATGAATTTCCATTTTTATATGCTTCCGGGACTAACGTTCACCCCAGACCTGAAATGGAAAACTCACATCAAATATGTTGCTACCGTTCCTGGATAAATGGTTGGATCATTCTACTGCTCAAGAAAGTACCTCATCTACGACGCAATCCTCATCATGGTTAGGATCCAGATACGTCCTAAGATGGATAACTGCTTTATATCTGGGATGGTGCCGCTCGGAGCACTCTCACTTGTCTGGAAAGTGTATAAAATCGACTCTGTAATCATGAAAGCTTCTCTACTCGTCTCTACGACAGCTTTCTCATAGCCCTCTCTACTTTCCTGGTCTGTGACAGTCAAGTTTGAGGTATCTTTTGCGTTTATCAGTGAAGCTTTCGTTTGAAATAACATGGGCATTGCTCTGAGACGCTTAAGTTTGAAATTAAATTCCGCCTTGGATATGACATTTCAGTTTAAACTAGTTTTTATGTTTATCAGTGAAGAATAATTTTGAAATAACATTCATATTGGTCTGTGACGCTTAAGTTCACACTCATACTTCGCCTGATCTGTGACTTGTAAGCTTAAGGTATTGATTTACTCCTCTCCAGGAGTTAGGCACAAGGCCAGTTTTTATCTTACTCCCACAAGTAAGATGTGACCGAAAGTCGGGTCGGGAACGTGGGGTTTAAAAATTGCCTGGGCAGCCCCGTCGGCATTCCCCGGTAGGGGCGCCTCAGGCTGCACAGGACAGACCCATAGAGCAGCCTAAATCAAGCCCCGAAGGCCAAGACAATACTAGTCTATGGGGTGCAGTATCCATCGGAACAGATACTACACTTTGATCGTAGCCAAAAGGCCAAGAACAAGGTTGTAAGCTTAGAGTAGCTTTTACCTTTATCAATGACTATTAAGCTGGTCTGTTACGATTAAAGTTAAGATAGCACTTTGCCTGATGTGTGACATGAAAATTGTAAGTAGCTATTGCGTTTATCAGTGCAGCTCAATCTTTGAAGGAAATGAATATTGGTCTGTGACGATTAAGTTGATATGAGCTGTTCGCCTAATTTGTGACTTTTCAGTTTTGATTTTCCTTTGCGTTTATAAATGCAGCTTAATTTTTAATTAACATTTAGGTTAGTCTGTGACACTTCAAGTTACTGTCGCCTGATCTGTCACATTGAAGCTTTTGTATTTATCAGTTTTGACACAGTTCGAAATACCATTTACATTTCTTTGTGACGCTTTAGTTTGTAATAGGAGTGCACATGAACTGTAAAATTTCAGTTTGAAGTAGCTTTCGCGTTGATCGGTGCAGTTAATTTTTAAATAAAATTGTTATTTGTCTGTGACGCTAAAGTCTAAAATAGCGGCCGGCTGATCTGTAACATTTAAGTTTACAGTAGAATTCGCGTCTATCGGTGCAGTTAATTTTAAAATAAAAATATTATTTGTCTGTGACACAAAAGTTTTAAATAGCGGACGGCTGATCTGTAACATTTCAGTTAAAAGTAGCTTTCGCCTTTTTCAGTTCAGTATATTTTGAAATAAAACTTGTAATTGTCTGTGAGTCTAAAGTTTAAAATAGCGGCCGGCTCATTTGTAAGATTTTAATTTTAAGTAGCTTTCGCGTTTATCAGTGCAGTTTATTTTAAAATACAATTTTTATTTGTCTGTGACGCTTAAGTTTAAAATAGCAGCTGGCTAATCTGTAACGTTTAAGTTTGAAAAAGCTTTCGTGTTTATCAGTGCAGTGAATTTTGAAATAATTTTTGATTTGTCTGTGATGTTAAAGTTTTAAATAGTTTTACAGTAGAATTCGTGTCTATCAGTGCAGTTAATTTGTAATAAAAATGTTATTTGTCTGTGACGCAAAAATTGTGCCCGGCTGCTCTGTAACATTTCAGTTTGAAGTAGATTTCGCGTTTTTCAGTTCAGTTTATTTTGAAATAACAATTTTAATTGTCCGTGTGTCTAAAGATTAAAATAGCGGCCGGCTAATTGGTAACATTTTAATTTTAAGTAGATGTCGCGTTTATCAGTGCAGTTTATTTTGTAAATACAATTATTATTTGTCTGTGACGCTTAAGTTTAAAATAGCGGCCGGCTTAGCTGTAACATTTCAGTTGGAAGTAGCTATCGCTTTAATAAGTGCAGTTTACTTTTAACTTAAAATTTTATTTGTCCGTGACGCTCAAGTTTAAAATAGCGGCCGGCTAATTTGTAACATTTCAATTTTAAGAAGCTTTCGCGTTTATCAGTGCAGTTTATTTTGAAAGACAATTTTTATTTGTCTCTGACGCTTAAGTTTAAAATAGCAGCCGGTTGATCCGTAACATTTTAGTTTAAAGTAGCTATCCCTTTCATCAGTGTAGTACATTTTGAAATAAACATTTTATTTGTCCGTAACGCTGAAGTTTAAAATAGCAGCCAGCTGATCTGTAACATTTAAGTTTGAAGAAGCTTTCGCGTTTGTTAGTTAAGTTAATTTTAAAATTAATTTTTTTTTTTTGTGTGACACTAAAGTTTTAAAAAGCGGCAGGCTGATTTATTACATTTCAGTTTGAAGTAGCTTTCGCTTTTCAGTACAGTCAATTTTTAACTAAAATTGTTGTTTGTATGTGACGATAAAGTTTTAAATAGCCGCCGGTTGATCTGTAACATTTAAGTTTGTAGTAGATTTCGCGTTTATCAGTGCAGTTAATTTGGAAATGATTGTTTTTGTCTGTGACGCTGAAGTTTTGAAAAGCGGCCTTCTTATTTGTAACATTTTAGTTTGAAGAAGCTTTTGCGTTTATCAGTTCAGTTAATTTTGAAATACAAATGTGTATTGTCCGTGACGCGAAAGTTTAAAATAGCGGCCGGTTGATTTGTTATATTTAAGTTTGAAGTAACTTATGCTTTTACAAGTGCTGTTTATTTTGAAATAAATTGTTTATTTGTCGGTGACGCAAAAGTATAAGATAGCGGGCGGCTGATCTGTAACATTTCAGTTTGATGTAGCGTTCGCGTTCATTAATGTAGTTAAGTTTGAAACAAAATTGTTTTTTATATGTTTAAAATAGCGACCGGCTTATATGTAACTTTTCAGTTTGTAGCAGCTTTCGCGTTTATCAGTGCAGTTTATTTTGAAATAAAAAATGTTTTGTCCGTGACGCTAAAGTTTAAATAGCGGCCGGCTGATCTGTAACATTTCAGTTTGATGTAGCTTTCGCTTTTATCAATGTAGTTAATTTTTAAATAACATTTTTATTTGTCTATAAAATTGAAAATATAAGCATTTAACAATGCAAGATTAATTATTATTTTTTTTTTACATTAATCTTATTAATTTCGGAATAAAATCCCATCATCAGAGGTGACTAGTATTAAGTCATTTTTTTTTCATAAAAAATGAGAATAAACAAACCTTCTTTGTTATATGATAAACTTCTTTGGTGCGATGTCTCCGCTCTGGTGTTGTTGGCGGTTATGATTCAAATTCTGGTGTCGAACGAAGAAGAGCGCTCGCTCGCTTGTGTTGATAAAAATAAGATAGGGTGGTCGTTGATTTCAAAGCATTGTTGGATGTGTTAATATAATTGAACATATAAGCCATTTACAATGCAAGATTAATTTTTTTTTCATTAATCTTATAAGATTTCGGAATAAAATTCCATCATCAGAGGTGACTAGTATTATGTCATTTTTTTTCATAAAAAATAAGAATAAACAAACCTACTTTGTTAGTTGATAACCGTCTTTGGTGCGATGTCTCCGCTCTGGTGTTGTTGGCGGTTATGATTCAAATTCTGGTGGCGAACGACTAAGAGCGCTGGCTCGCTTGTGTTGATAAAATAATATGGATTGGTCGTTCATTTCAAAGCATTGTTGGATTTGTTAATAAATTGAAAATATAAGCCATTAACAATGCAAGATTAATTAATTTTTTTTTACATTAATCTTATTAATTTCGGAATAAATTCCATCATCAGAAGTGACCAGTATTGAGTAATTTTTTTTCATCAAAAAACAAGAATAAACAAACTTATTTATTGGTTACTTGATAAAGTCTTTGGTGCGATGTTTCCGCTCGTGTGTTTTTGGCGGTTATGATTCAAATTCTGGTGTCGAACGAAGAAGAGCGCTCGCTCGCTCGCTTGTATTGATAAAAATAAGATGGGTTGGTCGTTCATTTCAAAGCATTGTTGGATTTGTTAATAAAATTGAAAATATAAGCCATTAACAATGCAAGATTAATTTTTTAAAGATTTTTTTAAGATTTCGGAATAAAATTCAATCATCACAGGTGACTAGTATTAAGTCATTTTTTTCATAAAAAATAAGAATAAACAAACCTACTTTGTTACATGATAAACGTCTTTGGTGCGATGTCTCCGCTCTGGTGTTGTTGGCGGTTATGATTCAAATTCTGGTGTCGAACGAAGAAGAGCGCTGGCTCGCTTGTATTGATAAAAATAAGATGGGTTGGTCGTTTATTTCAAAGCATTGTAGGATTTGTTAATAAATTGAACATATAAGCCATTAACAATGCAAGGTTAATTTTTTTTACATTAAACTTATCAATTTCGGAATAAAATTCCATCATCAGAGGTGACCAGTACTGAGTCATTTTTTTTCCTCAAAAAACAAGAATAAACAAACTTCTTTCTTTGTTACTTGATAAACGTCTTTGGTGCGATGTCTCCGCTCTGGTGTTGTTGGCGGTTATTATTCAAATTCTGGTTTCGAACGAATAAGAGCGCTGGCTCGCTTGTGTTTATAAAATAATATGGGTTGGTCGTTAATTTCAAAGCATTGTTGGATTTGTTAATAAACCCATATTACTTTTATCAACACAAGCGAGCCGCTCTAACATTTCAGTTTAAAGTAGCTTTCGCGTTTTTCAGTTCAGTTTTTTTTTAAATAACATTTTTATTGTCTGTGAGTCTAAAGTTTAAAATAGCGACCGGCTTATCTGTAACATTTCAATTTTAAGTAGCTTTAGCTTTTATCAGTGCAGTTTATTTTGCATTAAAAATTGTAATTTGTCTGTCGCGTTAAAGTTTAAAATAGCTGCCGGTTGATCTGTAACATTTAAGTTTGAAGAAGCTTTCGCGTTTATCAGTGCAATTAATTTTAAACTTAAAATGTTATTTGTCCGTGTCGCTAAAGTTTAAAATAGCTGCTGGTTGATCTGTAACATTTTAGTTTAAAGTAGCTATCCCTTTTATCAGTGTAGTTTAATTTGAAATAAACATTTTTGTGTCCGTAACGTCGAAGTTTAAAATAGCGGCTGGCTGATCTGTAATATTTAAGTTTAAAGTAGATTTCGCGTTTATCGGTTCAGTTAATTTGGAAATTAAAATTTTAATTGTCTGTGATGTTAAAGTTTTAAATAGCAGCCAGCTGATCTGTAACATTTCAGTTTGCAGTAGCTTTCGCTTTTATCAGTGTAGCTAATTTCCAAAAAAAAAGAATGTTACTAGTCCGTTACACTAAAGTGTAAAATAGCGGCCGGCTGATCTTTAATATTTAAGTTTGAAGTATCTTTCGCGTTTGTCAGTTCAGTTAATTTCAAAATAAACATTTTAATTGTGCGTGACGCTAAAGTTTAAAATAGCGACCGACTCATTTGTCACATTTCAGTTTGAAGTAGCGTTCGTGGTTATCAGTGCAGTTAATTTTGAAATATTTTTTTTTGTCTGTGACGCTGAAGTTTTAAAAGCGGCCTGCTTATGTGTAACATTATAGTTTTAAGAAGCTTTTGCATTTATCAGTTCAGTTAATTTTGACATAAACCTTTTAATTGTCCGTGACGCTAAAGTTTAAAATAGCAACCGACTGGTCTGTTATATTTCAGTTTGAAGTAACTTATGCGTTTACAAGTGCTGTTTATTTTGAAATAAATGGTTGATTTGTCGGTGACGCAAAAGTATAATATAGCGGCCTGCTGATCTGTAACTTTTCAGTTTGTAGTAACTTTCGCGTTTATCAGTGTAGTTAATTTTGCAATAAAATGTTATTTGTCTGTGACGTTAAAGTTTAAAATAGCGGTTGGCTGACCTGTAACATTTAAGTTTAAAGTAGATTTCGCGTCTATCAGTGCAGTTAATTTTGAAATAAAATTGTAATTTTTTGTGTGGCACAAAAGTTTTAAATAGCGGTCGGCTGATCTGCAATATTAAAGTTTGAAGTATCTTTCGCGTTTAAAATTTTAGTTAATTTTGAAAAATAAATGTTAATTGTCTGCGACGTTGAAGCTTAAAATAACGGCACAATTGTCTGTGATGCTAAAGTTTAAAATATGAGCCGTCTGATGTATAACATTTTAGTTGAAGTAGCTTTCCGGTTTGTTAGTGCAGTTTATTTTTAAACAACATTTTTATTTCTCTGTGACGCTAAAGTTTTTAAAAGCGATTGGCTTATTTGTAACATTTCAGTTTGAAGTAACTTTCTCGTTTTCTATTGCAGTTAATTTTTTAAATGAAATTGTTATTTGTCTGTGACGCTAAAGTTTTGAAAAGCGATTGGCTTATTTGTAACATTTCAGTTTGAAGTAACTTCCTCGTTTTCTATTGCAGTTAATTTTTTAAATGAAATTGTTATTTGTCTGTGACCCTAAAGTTTTGAAAAGCGATTGGCTTATTTGTAACATTTCAGTTTGAAGTAACTTCCTCGTTTTCTATTGCAGTTAATTTTTTAAATGAAATTGTTATTTGTCTGTGACGATAAAGTTTTGAAAAGCGATTGGCTTATTTGTAACATTTCAGTTTGAAGTAACTTTCTCGTTTTCTATTGCAGTTAATTTTTTAAATGAAATTGTTATTTGTCTGTGACGCTAAAGTTTTGAAAAGCGATTGGCTTATTTGTAACATTTCAGTTTGAAGTAACTTCCTCGTTTTCTATTGCAGTTAATTTTTTAAATGAAATTGTTATTTGTCTGTGACCCTAAAGTTTTGAAAAGCGATTGGCTTATTTGTAACATTTCAGTTTGAAGTAACTTCCTCGTTTTCTATTGCAGTTAATTTTTTAAATGAAATTGTTATTTGTCTGTGACGATAAAGTTTTGAAAAGCGATTGGCTTATTTGTAACATTTCAGTTTGAAGTAACTTCCTCGTTTTCTATTGCAGTTAATTTTTTAAATGAAATTGTTATTTGTCTGTGACGCTAAAGTTTTGAAAAGCGATTGGCTTATTTGTAACATTTCAGTTTGAAGTAACTTCCTCGTTTTCTATTGCAGTTAATTTTTTAAATGAAATTGTTATTTGTCTGTGACGCTAAAGTTTTGAAAAGCGATTGGCTTATTTGTAACATTTCAGTTTGAAGTAACTTCCTCGTTTTCTATTGCAGTTAATTTTTTTAATGAAATTGTTATTTGTCTGTGACGCTAACATGTAAAATAGCGGCCGGCTGATCTGTAACATTTCAGTTTGAAGCAGCTTTCCCGTTTATCAGTAGATGTTTATTCATAAATAAAATTGTTTTTTTTTATAACGTTAAATTGTAAAATAAAAGGGTCGGCTGATCTGTAACATTTCAGTTATAAGTAGCTTTTGCGTTTATCAGTGCAGTAAATTCTAAAATAAAAATGTGATTTGTGTGTGACATTTATGTTTAAGATATCGGCTGGTAGATCTCTAACATTTCCGTATGAGGTAGCTTTAGCGTTTATCATGCAGTTCATTTTGAAATACAGTTTTTATTTGTCTGTAGCGCTGAAGTTAAAAATAGGTGCCGGCTGATTAGTAACATTTAAGTCCTAAGTAGCTTACGCGTCTATCAGTGCAGTTAATTTTTAATGAAATTGTTATTTTTCTGTGACGCTAAAATGTAAAATAGCGGCCGGCTGATCTGTAACATTTCAGTTAAAAGTAGCTTTAACGTTTATCAGTTCAGTCAGGTTTGAAATTAAAATTTCAATTGTCTGTGATGCTAAAGTTTGAAATAGCGGCCGCTTAATATGCAACATTTTAGTTTGAAGTAGCTTTCCCGTTTATCAGTTCAGTTTATTTTGAAACAAAATTGTTATTTGTCGCTGACGCTAAAGTTTAAAATTGCGGCCGGCGGATCTGTAACATTTCAGTTTGAAGTTGCTTTGGCTTTTATCAGTGTAGTTAATGTTCAAGTAAATATTTTATTTGTCCGTGACGCTGATTTTTAAAATAGCGGCCGGCTGATCTTTAACATTTAAGTTTGAAGTAGCTTGCGCGTGTATTAATGCAGTTAATTTTGAAAGAAAATTTTTTATTGTCTGTGACGCTAAAATTTTAAAAAGCGGCCGGCTGATCTGTAACATTTTAGTTTAATTTCATTTCGTGTTTATACGTGAAGTAAATTTTAAAAAGAAATTTTGATTTGTCAGTGACGCTAAAATTTAAAATAGCTGCCGGCTGATCTGTAACATTTCAGTTTGAAGTAGCTTTCGCGTTTATCAGTGCAGTTCATTTTAATTTTTTTTTTTAAATGTATTGGTCCGTGACGCTAAATCTTAAAATAGCAGCCGGCTGATCTGTAACATTTCAATTGACGTAGCTTTCGCGTTTATCAGTTTAGTTCATTTTCAAATAAAAATTTGATTTGTCCGTGACGGTAAAGTTTAAAATAGCGGCCGGCTGATCTGTAACATTTCAGTTTGAAGCAGCTTTAGCGTTTATTAGTGCAACTAAAGTTTTAAATAACAGTTAGATTAGGCTGTGACGCTTAGGTTTGGAATATCAGTCTGCTTGTTGTGTAACATTTAAGTTTGAAGTAGATTGTGCGTTTATCAATTCAGCTTAAGCATCACAGATCGATTAAACTGTTATTAATTTCAGATTTCACTTTCACAGATCCAACGGTAAGTTATTTTAAACTTATTCAGATTAACGCTACTTTAACATTTACATTATTCTGGGTCGCTAACGTTTTAAATTGCAGTTAACGTTATGCGTCACCTTAAAGTTTGAAGTATCTTTCGCGTTTGTTAATTCAGCTTACTTTTAAAATACCGCTTGCATTGATCTGTGACCAATAGCAGTTCACCTGATCTGTGATATTTAAGGCTGGAGCAGCTTTTGCATTTATCAATGCAGCTTACGTTTGTAAATAGAAGTTAGCTTGGTCTTTGCCGCGTGTTTTCAAATATAGTTGCGTTTGTCTTGCCAAGTAAGTTTTAAATTGCAGCTTCGTTGGTCTGCGAAACTTTAGTTTGAAATAGCAGTTGTATTGGTCTTAAATACTTGAACTAACCCTAGCCCTTTCAGTCTCTCGTTAACTTCGGTTGATTGAAGACTTCGGGATGGAGTAATGCCAGTCGAGGATTCGTTCTCGACAATCAATCCGGCAGGAACTGGGCCATTTCGGTGGCCTTTTATCTGTTGGACTGAGGTATTCGTGCCTTGCCTCCTCTCTTTAGGGTGGAATAAGTTCATTGCTTATAACCTGAGGCTCTCTTACCGGGGAATGCCGACGGGGCTGCCCAGGCTATTTTTGCTAGGCCAGATTAGTCCTTCTTTTGGGTCGCTGGCTTGAATTCTCTCTTACTTTTCAGATCTTGTGTCACAAATTGCTGCTGTGGGAAGCAATTAAATACCTGAACTTGCAATTTCGTTGATCTCTACAACTTATGTTTGAAATACCAGATTCGTAAGTATGTTATGTTTGAAATATACGTAGAAGATCCGTTGATATGTTAAAGTTAAAGCTTTAATTTCAAATAGCATTTGTGTTGATCGGTGACGCTTAACTCTGAAATAGCTGTCTAGTTTGTCACGTTTAAGACTTAAATAACAGTAAAGGTGTTCTCTACGGCTTAAGTCTAATATTGCGTATGCTTTGATCTCTGAGACTAAATTCTGAAATAAACCTAAGTTTGGAAAACGCAGCGGCGTTTATCTCTGAATAAGTTTGAAATAACTTAGTGTTTGATCTGTGAGACTTAAATTTGATATACATTAACTTTGAAATAGCATGTGCATCGATCTGTGATGCTTACGTTTTAAATAGCAGTTGCGTTGGTTTGTGACAGGTTTGATATCACAGTTGCGTTAATTCCAAATAGCCGCTGTGTTGGGTTGTGAGATTAAAGTTTGAATTAGCAGTTGCGTTGTTCTGCGACGCTTAACTCTTAAATAGCTTTTGTTTTGATCTGTGACGCTCAACTTTTAAATAAACTTGAAATAGAAGTTAGTTTGATTTGAAGCACACACATGTAAAACAGTAGTTGAATTTAGCTGTGACGTTTAAGCTTGAATCGGCAGTTTCGTTGATCTTTGACGCTTGAGCTGTAAACAGCAGTTGCGTTGATCTTGAAGCTCAAGTCTGAAATAGCAGCGACGGTGTGCTGTGAGGTTTAACATTTTGGCACGAACGTTTTACATTGTGGCGCTTAACTTTAGAGTAGTTCGAACGAGTAGTTGTGCTATTCTTTTACGCTTAAATTTTAAATAGCAGTCGAACGGCTTAATTTCAAAATCGCAATTGCGTTTCTCTTTGATGCTTATCTTTGAGTATCTCTTGCGTTGATCTTTTTTGTTTTAGTTTGGAAGAACAGTTAGCTTCTTCTGACATAGCAGCTGCGTTAATCTGTGACGCTTAAGTCTGATATAGCCGTTGGTTGGTTTTCTGAACCTTGAGTTTTAAATAACAGTTGCGTTTGCATGTGACGCTTAAGTTTGACATAGAAGTTTCGTTAATCAGATTGACATAACAGTTGTGTTGGTCTATTGCGCCTGAGTTTTGAATATCAGTTAATATTTTGTGTTAAATTTGAGTTTTAAATAAGAGTTTATTTGTTGTGTGAAATTTGTAGTTTTTAATAAAGGTTTATTTGTTGTGTGAAATTTGAGTTTTCAATATCAGTTTATTTGTTGTGTTAAATTTGAGTTTTAAATACCAGTTTATTTGTTGTGTGAAATTTGAGTTTTAAATACCAGTTTATTTGTTGTGTGAAATTTTTATTTTGAATATCAGTTTATTTGTTGTGTGAAATTTGAGTTATAAATATCAGTTTATTTGCAGTGTGAAATTTTTATTTTGAATATCAGTTTATTTGTTGTGTGAAATTCGAGTTTTAAATATCAGTTTATTTGCAGTGTGAAATTTTTATTTTATAATAAGAGTTTATTTGTTGTGTCAAATTTGAGTTTTCAAAAATAGTTGTGGTGATCTCTGTCACGTAAGTTTAAAATTGCAGTGGCTTTGCTCTCGGGGGTGTAAATTTTCAATAACAGTTGCGTGTATATTTGCCGGTTAAATTTTAAATGCTATTTGAATATTTTGTTACGTATTTTCGTATTTCTGTAACGTAATGTGTGCAACGCTTTAGTTTGAAAAAACCTTTGCGTTTGTTTGGTGCGCTTTAGTTTAGAAATAGCAGTTGATTTAGCGTTTGACATTTAAGTTGGTTATCGGAATTGAGATTTTCCGTGACGCTTGAACACGTAGTTCTTTTCGTCTGTGACAGTTGACTTTGTAGCAGCGTCTGGGTTTGTCTGTGACGGTTTTGTTTAAACTAACAGTTGGTTTATTCTAGGAACCTTAAGTTTGAAAAATGCATTTGCACGCTTAAGTCGTAGATATTAGTTGGATTTATCTGTGACGCTTAAGTCTGACATTTTTTTAATGGAAATCGCTCCAGACAAGGCATGAGTCCACTTGACGTAAGGCACCAACAAGAACAAATATTATTATCGCAAAGACAGGAGATGCTAATTGACCGTCGTCTTTAAAATGGAATGGAAAGCTGTATTACAATGAGGTATCAAAACAGTGAATTAATGGAGACCACTAGACCAACGAGTCGAACGAGCTGGAACAAAAGAAGCGGGGAATAGATCACATAAATCTGAAGAAATATTAATAGCAGTTTTGTCGCTCTATTATGTTTAAAATTAATATAGTGAAATTAAAGTTTGAAATATCATTTTTCATGCAATTCTGAGTGAATGGTCCTATCTTAAAGAATACCTGTTCTTTTCCAATTGACGATTGTCCCCTTTCAAGTTCTTCTTTTGTACGGTTATTACTTTTATTGCTTTTTCATTTGCAAGTGTGCGGGGTGACAGTGGTTAAGTGGATATCGACATGGACTGAAGACCTGGGTGTTTCAAGTTCAAATCCAGGCGGTTCCACAATACCACTTTCATTCAGGGATATTGGCAACCTTCTCGTGGTCTTTCCACTAAATACCCGATGTATTTCCAGAAAGATTTCTAACAAGAACACCAGAATCATCTGATGCACACGAAAGAAGAAGATTTGCAATTGTTTCTTATCTTCTTTTATTTAAACGTTTCTGCTTTCTATTAGTAAATTATTATCTACTGTTTAATCTGTTCGTTTTATTTCATCCCAAAATCATTTTGCATTACGTATGATTCGTTTATTTTCAGGAAGTTCCTTACTATCGTATTCTATTTTTATTTTTAAGTCACATTTTACTTTTTAAAATAAAATGAAACTTTCTTTTAAATTGCATCATTTTTACTTCTTTACTTATAAACATTCTCCTCCTCCTTCCGCATCTGCAATTTCCTTATTTCATTTTAGTTCTAATTAATCCGTTTTGTTTCTTTCTTTGTTCCGGCAATTTTCGATTCGTTTTACATTCAACCATTTGTTCTTGTGTTTAGTTTAATTCGCCATCTTGTTTCTTTTCTTTTCTTTTTTCGTTCATAACTTTCTATTTTATTTTATTGCTTTCTGTTTATTTCGTTTTTTTATTTGACATTTGATTTCTTTTTCACTTCCGTTATTATTCTTCGTTTTCGCGTCCTTCTAATTTCACGAATTTCATTTCCATTAAAATAATTTCTCTTTCATCTATTTAGTTTTCATCAACATTTTCTATTTTTCACTTCCTTTAGTAGAATCAGATTTATTTTTTATCTGCTTTCGTACACATACACTTACTTTATTTCATTTTCTATTTCTTCTTTTTTTATTTCCTGTCCGTTATGTTCGGTCATTTTCCCTTCGTACATAATTTGTCTTTATATTCATTTATTATTTTCATTTAATTTTTTTGTGTGCCTTCATTCACTTGGATCCGTTGCTTTTGTGTGAAACGCCATTTTAACTCAATCAATCTTACCCGTTGTTTTTTTTTGTACATTTGTTTTCGTTTTACCTATCATATTTAATTATTGCTTCTATATTATTTATTTAAATTTTATTTATTTTGGATATTAACCTGTTTAAATTTAATTCTATTTTAGTTTCCTTACTGTAATCCATGTTTCTTGTATCGTTTCGTTTCATTTAACTTTTTTATTTTCATTCTTTTTTCATTTCTTTTATTGTAACCCATTTTCTTTGTGGTGTTTTCTTATTTTACATTTTAGTTACTTGATTTTTTTACATTCCTTTTTCTATATTTTTATCAATTTTTCTTGTGTCGTTTCGTTTCATTTCACTTTGTTTTATTTTCATTCTTTATTTCTACTACTTTTATTTTTGTTCATTTACTTCTCATTTCTCCTTTCTTTTTATATCACTTCCCTTATTATTTTTTTATTTTATATTTATTTTCTTATTATTATTCCATTTAGTTTTCTGATCTTCAATGTTTTACTTATTTCAATAATTTTCGTTCATTTTTTCGTCATTTCTTTTTATCCAAATTATCTGATTTCATTCCATTTCTGTTTTAATTTTTATTGACAGTTTTTGTTCGTTTAATTTTCTTAATTTTTGCTCATTACATTTTTTTTATTTGTTTATATTTTATCTTATTTTACTACATTTTCACTTTCTTTTCGTTTTACGACCATTTTTAACACTCTTTTAATTCATTTTCATTGTTGTCCATCTTTTATATTCCACATTCTATATCATTTATTTTCTTTTTCGTTTTTTTATTCGTTTTTCGTTTTTCCTTTTTTTTTCTTACCTTTTTTGTTCCGCTTTGTGTTTTTTAACTACTTTACTTGTGAACGATTTATTTGATTTTTCTATCTTTTTATTTGCTTACATTATGCGTTTTCTTTGACGATTATTTTGATTAAACTTTCTTACTAGTTGTCTTTTTCGTTTTATTTTAAGTTTTTAGTATTACATATCTTTTTTTTATTTCATATATTGTCAATTTTGTTCTGGGTTATTTTCTTTCTTTTTATTTCGGTGTCATTATTCCCCTCATCATACGTGTTGTACTTTCTTTTCGTTTAGATAAATTTTCTTTTTCTTCTTTTCAATTTTCTGTTTATTTTTAGTTCACTTCTGTAGGTCTCTTCGTTCCCGGTTTTTGATTGGGTATTTCAGACAACGGTCGGTTCTTTAGCGATTGCCAACACCACACTAAACAATTAATAGTTGTGTCGCTAATTCACTGATTTTATAAAGTTTATTTCGCACCTACTTGTTAAAAACACGTGTGGAGACTTTTCACTGACTTCTAATTCTGGTCACATGTGTATGTACTTATTTTTACGAACAACTGACCGCAAGGTGAATTCCGCTTCGAGAAGAAAGAAATAAATGAAAAAAGAGGAAAGAAGAGAAGGGAAGAGAAAAGAAGAGAAGAGAGTAAGTCGAACGAACTTAGAAATAAAAAAGGTAACTAAGCAGGCTAGCACTTTTTTCAATAGCCGTTCGTCTCATCGATGTATTGATCTTCCATCATTCTCTTAGTTTCTCTCGTTTAACTTTCACCGTTATTTATTATTTTACTGTTTTTAAATGTTTGTGTTAACCTTTTCTTGGATTGCCCTTTCTTTTGTTCATATCATAAATGTTCATTCAATCATCTGTAGAGTTTATGTACGTGTACTAATTACACCATCTTTCTCGTTTTCTCTTTATTTTTTTTCTTTATTATTTTTTTTTATCATACTTCACCCCAAACAAGGCAGGCCGCCACTGTAGACGTAAGGGCTTACTGAAAATTAGGGAGTAAATTTGGGGGATGGGCCATTCTAAGTTGTGAGATGTCCAGCGAGAGTATGTTTACCTTAGTTTTAAATATGTGTATGTCAGTAGAGTCTGTGAAACAGGGAGCAGGGAAGGAGTTCCAGGGGCCGGCAGCACGAGGAAAAGAGCTATCGAAGTAGAAGGCTCTCTGGCATCTGGGGACCACTTCACTGATTGTCGGGTTGGTCTAGTGTATTTACGTCGAGTGGGCACCTGGACAGAAAGTTCATCGGAGCACAATCCGTGAAGTATTTGTGAAACGGGCACAAGGATGCAAAATTGCGACGATGGGATAGAGGATGGAGCTTGGTGGATAGTTGGGTACCTATTAAGTTGACGATTCTTTTTTGGACCTTGTCTCAGAGGAGGATCGTACCTATTTCTTTCTCTTTGTTTCATCTACTTTTTAGTTTCTTTGTTTCATAAAAATTATGATCGTATTTCGTTCTTTACAGATTTTCTCTTTATTTCATTGGCTTTCCTTTCTTTTCTGTCTTTATTTTCGTCTTGTTTGAATCGCTTTAATTTTCATTCTTTCCATTTTGCAAGTTTTGTTTTGCTTTCTTTTCTTCTCGTCTCTCCATCCGTTATTTGGATTCCGATTCTTTTCCTCGTTCTCTCGTCTTATCTTTCAGTCTAACCGTCTCCTTATTGATTGTAGACTAACAGACGGACATTGCAGTTTAACAAGCAGGGACATCCTCGCTCCACAACCTTCCCGCCACACACACAACGTGCACCGGGCCCCGAGCCCCCACCACTGTCATGTTATATGTCTGTGCCTTTCTTTCTGTCTCTGAACACAACGTCAACACACGCGCACACAAAGAAACAACCTAGTTTATATTAGCGTCTCTGTCTCTGTCTCCCCGTCCCAGAACAAAGACTCACTCGTCATACCCGCACTCACACTCAAACCTATACTCACACTCCTCTTTGTCTCCTTTCTAATTTTTTGTTTTGCTAAACCAAAACGCACACTCGGAAATATATGCCCCCTTTTACTCTCCCCCCTCTCCCTCTCTCTCTTTCTCTCTCCCTCCTTCTCTTTCTCACTCTCTCTCTTTCTCTCTCTGTGTATTTATCAATCTTATCGTTCAGAATTCTCCTTCTCCTTCTGACCCTTGCCATTCCACCCCCCTCTCTCTCTCTCTCTCTCTCTCTCTCTCTCTCTCTCTCTCTCTCTCTCTCTGTGTTTGTCTTTCTTCTCACCGATACACGCACACACAAACACAAGTACACATGGCTTTTTCAATACAACATTTAGCCGGTGATGAACCCACGTGTAGTTCAGCATAGAACAGTCTGTCGCCCATGTTTCTAGAAAACGGCCTGATTGCTTAAACACTGTTTTATTAACTTGCAGAGAAAAAAGAGAGAACATATTAATTATTATTATTATTATTATTATTATTATTATTATTATTATTATTATTATTATTATTATTATTATTATTTTTTAATTTTTTTCATTATTTAAAAATAATTATATATATATACATTTATATAAATACATAAGGAAAATTTGAAGTTAAGCCATTATTTTCTTTGTTATTGCCATCATTATAATTAATTTTCTATCAACAATTTTAATATCAGTTTTTGTTATCAATTTATTATTGTCTACAATATCGTCTACATTATAGATTATCGTAGACTTCAGATTATACATTGTTCATTATTGGCTTTGAAATCACTTTTCACTTAACCAAAACAGCCATGAAAGAGAAAGAGAGAGAGGGCGGAGGAGGAGATTGAGAACCGTCTACACGAGGGAGAGCAGACAAAGGACACAGAGTTGATGTCTGCCGATTAACCCTTATTGAGAAGGAACGGATGTGGAAACATTAAAGATTACAAAAAAGTTGAAAGGAGAAAATTAAAGAGATTTCATACACATTTTGTTCTATTTTATAAAAAAAAGAAGAAAAATAGAAGGAGCGATAGAACAAAAGTGTTGTTAAAAGATTTTTAAACAATGTGAAGACACAGTTATTACATTTGAACTGAGAAAAAAACATAAAACAAACAACATATATATATATATATATATAAGTATATGCACATATATATAAGTATATGCACATATATATATTTATATATATATATATAATTTAAAATAACTTTCTTGTTGTTTATTTAATTTTTTTCTCCTGTTTTCCTTTTAAATTGTTATATTTATTGAAAGTATATCAGTCTTATATATTCTCAGTGACAAATGAAAAGTCACGAAAAGAGAAACGAAAACTGTCCGTGACAAAGGAAAGGTGAATAGAACGCGTTGGATGGAAACACATGTGTTCTTACACGAGGAACTAAAAACGGACATTATTTCTACGACTGCGACTGCGACTAGGATTGTTGTTGCCATGCGTCGATGAAATAACAACGCCACACACAATTTGGTTCAGAAAGCCACGGACGAAGAGCCGAGAAAATAGAGGCTGACGTATGTCATCGTTCGGTTCATAATCCCATCAGCAAACGACGACATTGAGATAGAGTGTATACGTCACATTCAGGCGGGAACATAAACAAACAAACAAAACTTTAAAAAAAAAACATTTTGAAGAGAAAATAAAACAAGGATCGACTACTCTATAGAATAAGTGTTTACGTTTAAGAAAAAGGAATGAAAACATTTGTTAATGATTTGATAGTTTCTTAAGTTATTTAACTATTGTTATTTATTTTTAGTAATATACAGTATAAATATTATATATATATACATTATATATATATATAAATAAATATATACGTATATACATACACATACGTATATATATAGCACCTTATAATTTTTATTATACAGGAGATCATTGATACTTTTTTAAAGGACTTAAGTTATTGAACTATTATTATATATTTTTAGTAATATATAGTATACATACAATATATATATATATATATATATATATATATATATATATATATATATAAATATACACGTATATACATACACATACGTATAAATATATATATATATATATATATATATATATATATATATATATATATATAGTACCTTATAATTTATATTATACAAGAGATCATTGTTTATTATTGGCTCTGAAATCACTGTTGACAGAAACAAAAACAACGATCGGAAAGAGAGAGAGGGAGAGAGAGAGAGGGAGACGGGGTGAAAGAGATTGATAAACGTTTACAGTAGTGAGACTAGACAAAGGACACACATACGAACTCACAAACACATACACACACACACATATATATATATATATACATATATATATATATATATATATAGAGAGAGAGAGAGAGAGAGAGAGAGAGAGAGATAGAGAGAGAGAGAGAGAGAGAGAGAGAAAGATGTAAGATATATGAATATTTGAAGCAGTCAGACTAGTTCGCACTGTTTTCATTTGGAATGATACACAATTTACGCGGACAAAGACATTAAAAGATGGTGTGTTTAAAGAGCTTACATATGTAGGGTGTACAATTAAATCATTATTTGTATTTTGAGGGCTTATACATACATAGCCAGATAGTTATAAAGAACACTATCAAAAACTTCTCACATTAATTTCACATGAGAAATATAATTAAATTAAAACCGTGCACCCCTGAACCTTACTGAGGAAAACGTTTTATATAAAGAAATATAAAAGGTCTTCAACACGAGCATACGGTCGGCATAAAAACGAAGGCGTGCGAGGCGCGGACTATTTTCGTTTTGTATAAGAACACATCACACATAGTTTATGAAAAAGAAATCTCGTGTTTTCTATAAAGTTCACCACGACCAAAAAGCATCAACACCTCCCAACCCCTAACCTCCCTAACCAACACCCCCCCCCCAACCAACACCTCCCCAACCAAAAGCGCCAATAACAACAAAGATAGCACAAACGGCGAACACTACTCTCTTCAATAACTATTTCAACTGATATTATTTCAACAACTACTCTTTTAAAATCCAATCCTGCAACATCTGTATATTTTCCCCGTTACTATATTCCCGGCATAAAACCCCTTTCCTCTTTTAACGGTACCAGCGACCCTTAGCCACACGACTAGAACGTTTTCAACCTCGAAAACTATTACTGCTATCACTACTGCTAGGACTACTAGGACGAGAACCCCCTCATATTAATACCACTATTACTACTGTCCCTGTTGTTGTTATTATTAGAAGTCAGTGCCTCTCTCTTTCTATGTACGTCTCTCTCCCTGTATAAAATCTCCCTCTTTCTTAAAACCGTATACCATGTGAAGAACAGAGTTAGCCTTGTTCGCGATTTCCACCTGACTCGAGCCGTCACCAAATGTCTAGACAGAGACCAGATGTCGTCTGTTATTTTGTACCACAAGCTGGACACATTGCAAATTTATTGTCACCAAAACGACCACGACAACAACAACAACAACAACACCAACATTTTCACTACAATAAACATCATCATCACCACCACCAACAACAGCAACATCTACGACGACGTCGACGGCGTTTACAAAACATAGGAGTTTGTTGACAACAACGCATTTTACATTCACCAAACATTCATTGTTTATTTTTAGTTAACTCCGACGTCGATCTAATTAACGTACATTTTGGAGTATATAAAAGGTCAGTTAGTACTTATTTTTACTTTGACTTTGGCGAAACTTCGGTCAACCCTCTCCCTTTGTTAACGATTTTCATTTATTGACTTCTATCGATTAGGTATTCAACCTTACGAAGAATTTTGAAATATACCTGAAAATATTTGTCATACCTTTTAAGAAGTTTCTTTGTTTTTAACATTAAAATAGGCTGCGAAGACAACTTTATATATATATATATATATATATATATATATATATATATATATATATATATATATATATATATATATATGTGTGTGTGTGTGTGTGTGTGTGTGTGTGTGTGTGTGTGTGTATGTGTAATTCGGCATCAAGTCATTGTCTATGCAAGCTTCATTGAAGACCATGGAGTTCTTTCTTTTCACAATCTTTCGTGTCAATCTCTCGACGCGGCGAGCAATTCAACGGTTCTCGGGTGTTAACCGGTGGAGTATGGCACCTAGCGTTGTGTCGTGAGCTATTCCTCGAGCTCTTCCGGTGTTTCGACCGTCTTCAGGAGGCTGTGTCTTATCGTTATATATATATATATATATATATATATATATATATATAAATATATATATATTAAGTGAATTCCGATGAAGCATATGTGGTATCACACGCGAAATTCCAAATAAAATATAATAAAATTGGAAAATAAAATACTCGCGCAATACTACAATAAATGAATAAGAATTTCTATATTTAAATTACAAAGTAAAATAAAGTAAATGTTTGATCAAGGATTCTGATTTGTTACAAAGTATATGTTTTATCCTGAATCAAAAAGTTTCTTCTGAATGTGAAATGAATTGGCGAAATTGCAGTTCTTCTAAAACTCGGAATAAAAAGCAGAATAAACAAATGTGTACGCTTGTCTACACGGTAACGAAATAGGGTTCACGTTAGACACGAAAAAAATCGATTAAAAACAGGAAAGTTATTTAAATTGTTTTTTCGATAATCGTGATCTTGACTTCCTAGTCGATAAGAAACTGCAGGAATATTTTGAAAACAAGATTGAAGGGGGAGGGGTTTCTCATCGAAGTTCCGCCTTTATTCTTACAGAATATTTTTTCTGTTATTGCGACTTTGTTTTCTCTTTGAATTATTCATCCATTTATTATTCATTATTTTATTATTCATTAAAAAAAACAAATTTCAGTCTATTTAATGTTTTCTTGATGTATTTCCTATCTAAAAAAAAATGCTGTTCTTTGATACAACAGGGATGCGTCATAAAATAATGTTTTTCTTCGATCTACGATAACAGATGAAACAGAATAAATTTTAGCAGATTTTTAACTTTGGACTTTATAATCGATACGTTAAACGTTTCACTTTTCGAATAAATATACCGGCCATTTTAATGCATTATTAATATATCGAATTCTCGTTGAAATAGTGTTTACTTCGTGATCGATCGGAGTTTTCGAAAGTGATTTTAAAGTATAGCGTCAGTTCGATAGTACTATATGGCTTGATTTAAAGTTTAAAGGGAAAACGTCAATCATCATGGTTCATCTGTGCTCTTGAGGTCCTGATCAAAGAAAAAAAACGTAATTTTATTCCGCACGTGCCGCTGATGTATCAAAAAAGGCCATTTTGTTGTCGTCTTCCTGTTGTTCTTTCCTTCCATATTTTTGCCTTCTGAACGTTCTTTGTGGCAATCATAATTTTCGTTAAACTTCAATGTATGTGTGACACTGTGAAGTTTGCTTTTAACATTATTTCTTCTTGTTCCACCAACGATCTGGAAAACGACACTTTTGTTAGTCGCTTTGTTATGAAACTTGTGCTGTTTTCGCTCTGTCCATATGCACACGCTAACATCTCAACAATATAAGCATGTCTTGTCTGGTGATTTGATAAGACAGGGTGGCGTGAAAAACATAACGTTTCCATTAATTTAGAAGCCGAAAACGGGCCGTAATACTTGGTCGTAATACTTGGCCGTAAAACTTTCATTACAGATCAGAATTAAATTTTCAATGGAAATCGAAGAGTCACGATAGTAAATAAAGTTAGCAATTATCAATTTAAAAAGTGATTATAATGGCTGGAATGTTGTTTATTATCGATAAACATGCGTTGTAGTACACACACATATATACATACACACACATATATATATATACATATATATGTATATATATATATATATATATATATATGTGTGTGTGTGTGTTTGTTTGTGTAAAATACAAATATAAAGTATGCTTAGCCACTAATAATTCAATTTTTCATACACAAATTATTATTATTAGTTCTGATGACATAAAGTAGAATAAACACACACCATTAACTTTCATTCTAATAAATTTGAGAGAGAGATATAGATAGATAGAGAAAAAGAGAGAGAGGGAAAGAGAGAGAGGGGGCATATATATATGTATATATATATATGTATATATATATGTATTTATATAACTTCTTTGTAATATAGCAAGAAAGACTCCAGCAGAGTGCTCGATTAATTAAGAATTAAAGTTAAAAATTAAAAGCGTAATATTTATTTATTTTGGTACAGAAAAATTAGTACAAGATTCTGTTGTCATCGGTTTCGGAAACAGATGACAACAGAAGCTGAAGAAAGTCGGATGGCCAAGCCTTTCTATGCTTGAAACCGACTGTACGAATGTTGTACTAATTTTTCTGTACTAATTTATATATATATATATATATATATATATATACATATATATATATATATATATATATATATATATATATATATATATATATATATATATATATATATATATATACTTATGTTCGTATGTGCGACAATATTCAGGGTTAAAGTATGAAAATTACATCCAAAATGTCTCGTGTGCTGATTTCTAAGTTCTGTAGCTTTCGATTTTCTTTTTCTCAACTATTGAGAAACATTGTTAGCTGTCTAAAAAAAGTTCATAAAAAACGTAATCCTTAAGAAGTGTCCGTGTCTTTCACCATCGTATGTGTAAATTGTATTTGGTGATCACATACGCAAGACACGCACACACACACCCACAAATATATATAAATATATATATATATATATATATATATATATATATATATATATATATATATATATATATATATATATATATATATCAAGGGGTCTGATCAACTCTGGGAAGCCATGAAATCAAATACTGTCTTGTTTTTAAATTCCCGAAACAGTTTTTCATAGTAAACAACTGATGATCCCCTAAATAATGTTAGAAGCAAACTAATATAATAACTGTAAAAGTTTAATTGACTTACATGAGTGATTTTCCACTGAACGACTTGGGACTTAAGGTGTTTTTTTATTTTGGTTTTTTATATATAGTTTTAATGGTTGAGAAACTTCCAAGACTATATATATATATATATATATATATATATATATATATATATATATATATATATATATTTATATGGAGTATATATTAAATACATACAAACATTTCTGTCTACATATTTGCATGCATATTTTGACTAAAACCAAGAACGACTGCAGACGCCTCATACCAGATATTATATATATATATATATATATATATATATATATATATATAACCATTCGCATCACACTTACACATATATACATATGGCAGCACATATATGCTAATAGTTAACCCTACTTCGTTGGTAAGTAACGGGTAGTCAGATCTCAACGGAATCATATAAATGGCGCCAAGGCGTGCTGCATTACGAGTTAAAAGAAACATTTACATTTTAAATAGAAAGTTTTAAAAACTGTAAAATCGTATCTTTATTTTGATATGCTAATGAATAGAAAGGCATGCACAGAGACTTCCAACTGATGCGGTCATATATACATGTTTCCCGTTTGCCTACACGAAACTTAGAAAGTATCTGTACTACTACTACTACGACTACTACTACTACTACTACTACTACAGCGACTACTACTAGAACTACTGCTCCTCCCACTACTAAGACTAGTACTTCTACAACTTATTCTACTGCTAAAGGACTTACTATCACGACTGCTACTTACAAATCGTTTTAAATCACGACTTGTTTTTAATTCTGAATGTCGTCTGTCATCGCCGGCCAGTGTCTGGTCAACGCAAAACGCAACGAACGATCAAGGATTGTCTGTTATATTCGTTCTAGTTGCTAGTCGTCGGCTTGCTAGCGCACTAGATTTTACCGGACAATTACGGGTGGGATTGAATAGTTGGTACGCTGAGAAAACTAGGGTAGACAGGAAACGGGTACAAATGGCTGGATAGATAGATTTCGGGGTGGTGGCGTGGGCAGAGATTAACACTTTGCTCAATGGTATCTGAGGCAGTTTCATGCACAAAACAATAAGTCCCGTTAATAACAGAGGAATATGCTGTACCAGAAATTGCTAGCAAACAAATGAGAATAGGGTTCGTGAAAATATACACACGATCGGATACGACTAACTTCACTCATTTTCTTTTCTCACTTTTTGTTATTTTTTGGTTGGATGACTCTCCTTGCGATTAAGCATGGCGTTCTCAGATTAAACTAATTTTTGTAACCGAATAATTCAACTTTTAGTCTTCTGTTCAGTTTGCAATGTGAATATAATCTAAAATAATCATACCTCTTCTCTGAAGCCTCTTGATAGTATTCCCTCACTATATCGTTATTTTCATGGTCAGTGCTCGACTCAGCTCAAATCTCTGGTTCCCCTTGTAAACCATTCTTTGTGTACCTGGAGCAAAACGGAACTTCCATGAGTTTCTTTCCAAGAACTACCCGCCTGTGGAACACAATGCCACAGGGCTGCGTCTCAGCTGACTACAATATTGTAATTCTCAAGTACAATATAAACAGATCATCGTTTAGCCGTCCTCTTAGATACGCAGCTTCCGCCCAGTTTCAAGCATCATCTCTAATCCTAATCCTAACCCTAACCCTAACCCTAACCCTAACCCTAACCATAACCTTAACCTTAACCTTAACCTTAACCCTAACTTGTCCACGTGACAAACCCATTAACACTTATTCTCGAGTTGCTTTCGGGCTTTGATAACTCATTAGTACAAACAAAACCAGATTGAAATGTCGTGACGACTTATACACCAAAAGAAAAAAATATTTATTATTCATCATCTTTAAATCGGATTGTTATATTAGTTGAACTCCAAACTATCAGATCAGTAAAATAACAAAACAAATTTTAAAATACATATTGTTCAATTTTGATAGTGTTGGGTTAAAATATAGTAAAGATTCCTAAACAGAAAAAAGGGTATATGCATATACCAATTCCTCTCCAACTTCCGTTTCTACAACGACTCCATTAGTGACTATTTACTTATATTTAACAAACACAACAACAGGAAAGAATATTTATCGCTTTGTATGAATTTTTTTTTATCGCATTCTGTTCAGGACTCTATACTACCTTCTAACCGATGGTTGTATGTTAAAACCGAAAGTAAAACATACCCCCCCCCCCGCCCGCCTTGAGAAACAAAAAGGCATTTTTGAACGTTATTTATTTTTCATCTAACAACCGGTAAAAATATACGCTACATAGAAAACTGAGTCCCGTGGTAAAAATTACAAAAGTATTTTTGAATATGTTTTTTTTCTTATCTAGAATGTTGTTGTTTAATCGATAATATAAATAACAACAACAACAAAAATATGTAAAATATATTTGTGTATTTCTTTATTAATTTATTTCAAAATGGGTTTATATATTTCGTAATGTTTTTGAAATTCCTCCACCTTTTTTTTTCTATTGGCTTGAACAAGTCAACTTTTTAGTCTCATGGGAAAGGCTGATACACATCGTCAACAAACAAATTCAAAGGTGTAATTTTCATATGCGTCCATACATACCGAAAAGAAGTGTTGTCGGCCGGGTCTTCCGTTGATCCGTTACATTTCACGTTCAAATACGACGTAGATTGAATGGACGCTTCTATAGACTTTTCGTTTTTTATTCATTTTCATGTATGCACTGTGAAGCTCCTACCCTTCCAGACTTTACCTTTTCTCTAAGAAGGGGTTAGTTTATTGTTAATCGCCTGAGGTGCCCCTGTCAGTACCGACAGGGCTGCTCAGGCATGTTTTGTAGACCAGCGTGCGCTTATCCTAGTGCGCTTGCTTCTCAAAACCACAACTGACCTTGTGTCTAACATCCTGCAAACGAAGTAAATCATATGCTACTTTTATTTTTATTCTATAACAAATAATACATTATACTTATGCAGATATAATTATTTCCCTTATTCACTGTGACGTTGAAACCATCATCCAATGCAGGCTGCAGAGGTCCATTCCCCCGACACTGGATTTACGACATGAGCTCCCCACCCACCACTACCAACACCACCACCAACACCAACACCACCACAGACACACAGACAGAGTAGGAGATTCTTTGTAAACAAAACAACGCATTAATTGTGATAATAATTTAATTTTCTCGTGCATTTCCTTAGCGAATTTTTTTTTTATACTGGTCTGAGTTTTCAAAATGAACTTTGTTCCAATGTTCAATAGAAAGTGCCATAATGTAAGTTGATTGGCAATGCGCTGTAAAGTTTTTAAATTATTTAAAATATATTCTTACTTTTAAAGCATGTTTCTCTCTATATATTTTTCGAGCGACATTTGAAATTAATATATTTTTTTAAAACGACATAATTAAACCTCTGGATTTTATTTTTCTCCTTCTTTTAAGAAGAAGAAAAATAAAATCCAGAGGTTTAATTATCATATATATATATATATATATATATATATATATATATATATATATATATATATTAATTTAGGTAAAGTAAACATCCACAGAATAAAAATACAAAAAATTTAAACCGGTTTTATAAAGAGTGCTCAATATCAAATAAAGCGTTCGAATGGTTCTTTCCAAATATATTCTGATGGAAGGATCAGATTTCCCTTACGCCTGATGTGATCTCAGTCTTTACCAGATGTTGATCAATAACATCGCCATGCCTGTGTCGCGGCTTATGTACATGTATATATAAATAAAAAAATAATTATAGACACACACACACATATATATATATATTTATATATATATATATATATATATATATATATATATATATATATATATATATATAGGTAGGTTTCGAGTACAAGAAAATGGTAAGATACATTTCAGAGGAAACATTATTTTTTGAATCAATTAAACAGGCGGATGGTAAAAATAAAAAAAGCTTAAATCTTCTTTAAGGCCTTATTGTCTGACCCTCTAAGATGAAACGTCAGAATGATAAATTACAAACTAAGAACATCGAATGAGAAATGAGGGGAAAATTGCTTCAGTTTGAAAACTCAATTGAGAGCAAAAACAAATGTTAATTTCTCAACGTTATGGGGGATTTTGAATCGTGGAAGATCTCCAACTGATGTTGCAAAAATATTTAGTCTACACAGGCTGAATAAAAAATCGTTCATAACTAACGCCTCAATAATATTGAGATAAAAGTTAGATCTGGCACTGTGTAAAACAGAAAACCACCCGTCGGAAAACTGGTCAGAACAAATACTTGTACCACCCAGGTTATTACCGATGGAAAGTTGTATATATATATATATATATATATATATATATATATATATATATATATATTAACAGAGAGAAAGAGAGAGATAGGGAGAGAGTGAGAGTGAGGTTAACAATATTGATTTGAAATGGTAGTGATTGAGTCAATGATTAAGTCAGTATACAATAAGATTTGTGAATTATTTTGGAAGATATGACAGGTGCTTCATGAGCACTTGATTCTACAATATGGTTGCTGAACGGACTTCAGGCCTACGTGCAGTTAAGTAACACACCATATATATATATATATATATATATATATATATATATATATGTATGTGTCAAGTGGAATTTTGCATTACTGTACTACATATGACTATAGCTTGAATTGTAATTTTAATTGGTGCGCTTTTCACATAATTCTTGAGAAACATTTATAAAGCTGGGTATGAATTCAAATGCATTATAGTTTGCTACATATTTACTTCGTGACTATTCGCATATATAGTTTTGAAGATGATAAGATATGCTATAAAACTGAAATAGATCGATATACAAAAATAAAACATCACTGTCAGAGTAAAGGGTCAGGCTTAGGGTCAAGGTTAATATCTTCCGTTCACTATATATATATATATAGAGAGAGAGAGAGAGAGAGAAAAGGAGAGAGAGTATACATTTTTATTTATACAAACATTATTGGTTACATATGTGAATACATGTTTCTGTTGTACTCTTCACAGAAAGTCAACCTCTTCAGAGCAAAGAAGACTCAACCTGAAACCTGTATGCACATGAAAATGTATACTTAAGAACAGTTCTACCTGTTATTGAGCACTTTTGCATAAACACTAGAGTTTCAATGGATTTACATCTACAGAAACTAATACAATACACATACTATATATATATATATATATATATATATATATATATATATATATATATATATATATATGTATATATGACCATCTATTTATTTATTTCTGTAAAATCGATCAATGTTCCCGGGTATGAACTTAACAACCATCCACTGGTAATGTCTCAATTTGGGAGCTGTGGAGAATGTGGAGTTGTCCCTTAGTTGCCATTGCTCCCAGATCCACTTTGCCCCCGAGGTGTAGTACCTGTAAGGGCCCATCTATGTGTCAAATAGAACCTACTGGCGCTACCAGATCAGGTTGTCTGAAGTTAATGACTTCCTGACTCAAAATGCACCAAACATTGATTTTTTATTGTTTTTTTTATTTTTTCTGCAAAACTCAATCATGTTCTGCAAAATCTAAAACAAAAAAAGCAATTTCTCTCCCTTCTTCCATCCCTTCCCATCCTTTCATTCGACCAATCACCAGGAACAAATATTTGAACATATACAGAACTTTTTACCAAAAAGATAGAATTCAGCATTAATTAACTTGACAAGATATAACGTTAAACAAAACAACTAAACAAAACCGAACACCATGAATGAATACTTGCACATTTAAAGAACTTGAAGCGTAACGGCTAAGATCAAAGTGTAGTATCTGTTCCGATGGATACTGCACCCCATAGACTGGTATTGTCTTGGCCTTCGGGGCTTGATTTACGCCGGTCTATGGATCTGTCCTGTGCAGTTCTAGGAGGTCCACCCTCCCAGGCTTCGCCTCTCCTTTTTGGAGAGGAGTAAGTTTATTGCTTACTGCCTGAGGCGCCCCTACCGGGGAATGCCGACGGGGCTGCCCAGCCAATTTTTGATGGTCAGAGTGCTCACCTCTCGGGCGCTGGCTTTTCAACCCCCACTTTCCGACCCGACCTTGGGTCACATCTTACTTGTGGGAGTAGGATAAAACTGGCCTTGTGCCTAACTCCTGGAGAGGAGTAAATAATACTCTGATTCGGCATTAAGTAACCCGAAAAGGTTTGATATGCCGTAAAACAAAACAACCAACCCAAATCAAAACTGATCCAACAATATAGTCATTAAGCAGAAATGCTTGTTCCAATAGACCTGGGCAGATGAGGTAGAAATTGCAATTCTCTCAATAACAAAGTCTCGGCGTTGTGTTTGAAACGATGTGCCTCGTTCCGACGCAGCCTCGGTTTTGCCAACGATGAGTCAGACACAAACAAGCCGCTTTACACACACACATGCCAACGTTGCCAGACACACGCAGTGTCGAGACACGCGCGTGCACACACACACACTCGGCAAGATTACCGAGGATATCTTTGGGATTTTTCAGGAAGTCGTAACGCCACAAGACGCATCGTATTAAATTTACACATTTTTAGAAATTTATTTTTAGATCAAGAATACTTTTCTTTCATCAAATACTTCCGGGACGACAGGAGACGAGTTTATGTAACCGTAGCTGCAGGGGTTACATAATTCAAGAAAATATGGTTAGAAAAAAAAAATTTTGAAAACACGATATTGGCCTGGGAAGTATATATGTATATGTATTTCATTTTCCCATATGTATGTATATATATATATATATATATATATATATATATATATATATATATATATATATATATATATATAACACTACTGCAGATAAACTTAAGCTCAATGGTTAATGTCAATCAGCGTATATATTTTAATTTAGTAGAATGCAAAATAATGTTGTATTCTACCGAATTGTAATATATATATATATATATATATATATATATATATATATATGAAATTAAATATATATATATGTGTGTCTCTATATGTATGTGTGTGTGTATATATATAAATATATATAAATATATATATATGTATATATATATATATATATATATATATATATATATATATATATATATATATATCTACAGACAGCTGTTTCGCCTTATAACAGCTGTCACTGTGTAAGACTGTCAAGCTGTTATTCGAAACGTGATTGCTGGTACAGTAGTACTCGTCCTTACGCCTAGTCTATCTTCAGATATATATATATATATATATATATATATATATATATATATATATATATATATATATATATATATATATGAAGAAGAAGAATGGAAAGGAAATAGAGAAGCAAAAGCCAAATCAAATTTGATTTGGCTTTTGCTTCTCTATTTCCTTTCCATTCTTCTTCATATCTACCTGCTCTATGCTGGATATTGAGCTGTATACTTTTCACAATAGGTTTTACCTTTCCTAAAAGTTCGTTTTTTGTACACCACTTTATATATATATATATATATATATATATATAGTCTTGGAAGTTTCTCAACCATTAAAACAATATTAAAAAAAACAAAAAAAGAAACCTGAAGTCCCAAGTCGTTCAGTGGAAAATCACTCATGTAAGTCAATTTAACTTTTACAGTTATTATATTAGTTTTCTTCTAACATTATTTAAGGGATTATCAGTTGTTTACTATGAAAAACTGTTATATATATATATATATATATATATATATATATATATATATGTATGTATGTATGTATATATATATATATATATATATATATATATATATATATATATATATATATATATATGTACATTTAGGCAGCATCTTCTCTTGCAGACAAGTACTGTTGAATATATGAGACAACTCATGTCTAGATAAAGGGAGATTCTTTCAATAGTCCGAATTTGGATCTTAGTTTCGGATGCGAATTGGCTGATGAATTTGCCATAGTTTGCATTTTTCTCCCAAGTACTTTCGGACCAAACTGGGTCAATCTTCGGAGGAAGGAGATTCATCAGGTATAGATATAAATATATATATATATATATATATATATATATATATATATATATATATATATATATATATATATATATATATATATATATAATGTTAGTGATGTGTTTATGTTAATATATTGTGATGTACATGATTACCTCTTAAACTAATTACACAACTATTAGTATTTTTAAACACATGTACAAAGCGTAAGTTGAGTTAATGTGGGGTATATTTAGTTTAATTTTGTGTGATACCTTCGATGTTTGTGAAATGTTTACAATCAGAATTAGGTATCAATTAATAAATATTCTCCCATCTTTTTTGTATTTGAATGAGTCTTAAGGAGCAAAATATATCAAAGTTGACAATTCAAATATTTTAAATTTGCATTGAAATTGATTCATCGTGATTAGACACGAATTAAGACAGATTCCTTGAATTTCAATTTCTTCTTAAGACCCCTTGCGCTTAAGCGTTAAATTTGAGACATCTTCTAGAATAACAATCAGTTAATGGATTTTGATCAAATTCGAACAAGGATTGTAGAGACAACGTCTTTTATCATCATATATTGCTGTTAATTGTTGTAAGGCGACATAGGAGATTCACTACCTCATCTCATACCAGCTGTTTCATGCCTTTTCAGTTTTCAAATGTAACTGATTCCGTAGAAATCAAACGTTTATACCTTTGAGAAAGATCAGTATCATTTGATGAAACAGCTGTTGGGCAATGTAATGTGTTTGTGTATATTATGTATGGGTGTCAATGCACACTTGTGTGTGCATGCACGTGTACGCTTGCCTGTTTGTTTACATATATAACAGGTGTGTATGTGTGTGTATGTGTGTGTGTACGTGTGTATTATCATCGTAGACATGGAATGAAATCGTAATAGCATGAAGTACCATTCACTTAAAAATCTGATGCTATTCATCTGCACTATCCAAAATGCGCTTTTGGTTTTGCTCTTTTAAGGAATTTCTTTTGCTGGAATTTTCTAACAGTCTGGAAGACAGGATCCTTTCTTTAAAGTGTCTCTGTATTCCTTAGCTTAAGAAAAGGCGGGACAATGTCTTCTATGAATGACACACGTTTCCTTTCTATTTTTGTCTCATAAGAACATCTCAGTAATGCTGGTGTCGATACTTTTACCTTAAATATTCCTAATCTTCAAAACAACCTTCCTGATGAAATCGCATCCGAGATGGGTATATTTGCTGATGAAACCACGCTCTATTCTAGACATGGAAGAACATCGAATCCTGAATCCTTAGAAAATGACTTCCAGTCTGTTGTAAAATTAGGAAAAAAATGGATAGCAACCTTCAATGCTAACAAGATGAATCTCTGTTCTTTTAATCATTATAAGAAATCTTTCCAATCACTGATTGCTATGGCTGATAGAAGTTTCCCAAGAATCAGACATTTAAACCTTTCGGTCTGACATTCACAGGCAACATGAATTAGAATTCACACATAAAAGATTATGCCAAGTCTGATGCTGAGAAGATGGGCTCACTCTACCGAGCTTAACAACGTGCCACACCTGTCAGTGTCCTATATCTCCATAATGTAAACATTCAGCCATGCATGGAGTATTGTTGCAGCATCTTGGCTGGTACACCAACTACCAGTTTCCCACTCTTGGGAAACGGTATAAAAAAGAGTCTCTCGCCTTATTCGTTCCACACTGTCTATCAAGCAACAGCCCTACCCTATCGCCGCAATGTTGCAAGCCTGTGTTCGTTTTACAAGTAGTTCCACAGAATGTGCTCCGAGATTAACTTATTCTACATGTACCTCAGATTAACTTATTCTACATGTACCTCTCAACCTAAACACCCCCGACAACCCCGACTAGTAGCTAAATCCAACGTCTTCTATGTAGAGGTCTCTAAATGTTAGATAACTTCTATGCTAATAGCCTGTTTCCTCGGACTGCTTGCATTTGGAACAAATACATTGACGACATTGCCAAGGATACTCCAAAGAAAGTGGGCTTTCTCTACCATGCTAGTAAACATCTCACACCTAACATTGCCCTATATATCTACAAAGCCACCACCCGCCAATGCATGGAGTATTGTTGGCACATCTGGGCTGGTGCACCATCCACTAGCCTCTCCCTCTTAGACAAGGCCCAAAAAGAAGTCGCTAATTTAATAGATCGCTCACTATCCACCAAGCCCCAGCCCCTGTCCCATCGCCGCAATGTTGCATCCTTGTGCTTGTTTTACAAGTACTTAAATGGAATGTGCTCCGATGAACTTGCTGCTCCGGTGCCCCTGCGACGTGAATACACTAGTCCAACCCGACAATCAGTTAAGTCGCATTCATTCACTGTCGAGGTTCCCAGATGCCGAAGAGCCTTCTACTCCAATAGCTTCTTTCCTCGTACTGCCGGCCTTTGGAACTCCCTCACTGCTCCTTGTTTCCCCGACTATACCGACATGCAGAAATTGAAAACTAATGTGACCAAACATCTCGCTGCACAGCTCACAATTTAGGATGACCTCCAAAACTTACACCCTAATTCTCAGTATCCCCTTATGTCTACAATGGCGGCCTGCCTTGTTTTGAGTGAACTATGATAACAAAAATTCTATTCCTGTATCTTGTGCCCCCCAACTCTACGGAAATTTTGATGCAACACCAACAAACACCTTGCTACTGAACTTCCCACTTAGGATGATCCTAATCATGGAAGCCGCTTGCGTCACAGTAGTAATGTGCCTTGTTCGTGGTGAATAAAAGTTAAACATTGAGGGAAATTCAATCGTAAGTTTTTAAGTTATTCTTCATAATTATTTGCTTTTATCTTCGAAGAATTCCAGCAATGCATGGAATTGACGATTTCACCTGTGTATGTTGGTCACGTATAGACTCCAGAAATACTCGAACAAATTGCAATGGAGGTATGAAGAACAATTTAGATGGCGATTGAGAGATGGGAAGGGATTAATCCTAAAACTACAAACGTTACATATATTACTGTTAATACGAACATATAGACTCCGAATACTCGCGAGAGAATAGAACTAATTTACCAGTAAGCAACCCTAATCTAAACCCTAACCCTAACCCTAACCCTAACCCTAACCCTAACCCTAACTCTAACCCTACCCTAACCCTAACCCGCGAATACGATTTAAGATAAGTATGTATGGGCTCCAAAGATATTGCTCAGAACTGCACTAATCTTACATTACACAACTATAAGATTCTACTCTTCAAAATCCGTGTCCTCCTCCGCTTACCCCTCCTCGTCCTCCCCCCCCCATTCCTCCTCCTTCTCATACTACTACTACTACTACTACTACTACTACTACTACTACTATTACTACTACAAATAATGATAATAAACACTTATTTATTCCAAAGGAACTGGACGCAATTTCATCAAAAGTTGCATAAAGCACTCTTGGATTCCCAATTGAGCAATGCAGATGAAACATTTATAATACGACTAATCATACTACTACCACTAAAACTGCTACTTCTACTATTACTACTACAATTGCTACTACTACTACTACGAATAATAATAATAATAATGTTACTTCGTCTATTAACACGCTTCAAAATAATACTGTGAATGATCGTTCTTAATATTTTATAGTTGGTCATATTACAGTAAGCCACATAAACATTTGAATTATTTTAAAAATTAATCAGAAATAATGTCATACGTAAACTGGTGAATATGCGTAATTTCTAGTTAGCTGGTTCGAAATAATATATATATATATATATATATATATATATATATATATATATATATATATATATAAGTGTGTGTGATGTCTTCAAATCAATATGAATACATAAATAATATTTTTGGTTTTACTTTTTTCATTTTCCATATGTGTGTGTGGGTGTGTGTGTGTGTTTAAATTAAATAATAAATGACATCCATGCTCTAAGTTGGTTCTCCATGATGTTGCAATGACGTCATCATAGAATTCAGAGTTCATGACATCAGATCCTCTCAACAAAAATCTCTAACTAGTAAATACGCAGTGTCACAATCACGACATCAAAATACATCTTCATAAATTCGTTGGAATTTTGACGTGTTATATATTGACAACGAGATATGCATCAGCATCTGCGGTCGGCGAATCTATTGAATAGTCACACTGATAAGTCTTCAAAGAAACAAGCAAGGCTGTTCTGTGGATGAAAGGTTTTGGATTATTCATTTATATATATATATATATATATATATATATATATATATATATATATATATATATATACTAATAATAGTGGTATGATAGTAACTATATATAAATATATCGTAACTTTATATATACGTAAATCGAGTCATGATTTGTAATTGTTCAGAATAAAAATGGTCACCTGACTGAAATTATATTATGTGAGATGACATTAGTGATGTCAGACTCAAAATATCCACGGGACAATGTGGGCCGAATTATATATATATATATATATATATATATATATATATATATATATATATATATATATATATATCATTATTTTTAATTTATACAGACGTGTACAAAATCTGCGACACTTGCATGTCGATGTTATCGATCAGCAGCTGTTATAAACTTAGATCTCATATAGCAAAGTTAGAATCCAATTTTTACCTTAGATCATATTTGGGCAGAACCGCACTGTCGCAGATTTAGTACATGTCTGTGTAAATAAAAAAATAATCATATATATAAAAGCTCTATTTGATATTGAGCACTTTTTATGAGCTCGGTTGAAATTCTTTGGATTCCTATTCTTGCAGGCTTATATATATATATATATATATATATATATATATATATATATATATATATATATATATATATATATATATATATTCACACACACGCCGTTAATATAGAGAGAGGCAGTAAAAAAAATTAAAGTGTATTTTATATCAAATGTAGCTAATCTAGTTGAAATCGGAAATACTGGCAATGGACCTGCTATATTTGAGGTACGCCTTACTGTTTTATTTAGAGCTTCATCTTTTCCTGTTTTCGCGTTTAAATAAACATGCATTTCCTGTTCATATAAAATTCATTAACTCTTTCCACGTACGTTCACTTCACTCCTACCACGGGTGAAATGTCGACGAGCGTCTCTCTTCTAAAATGTGCGTTCACGGCTTGGGAAGGTGCGCGTTTGCCGACCAGTT
>OY744516.1:234475583-234510583 GCA_963556195.1 Sepiola atlantica | reverse complement strand
TGGGTGGCCTTTTCTGATGGTGCTGCAATTCTACACACTTATAGAATCTATCAACTAAAAATTTTGTGCAAAGTTTTAACTAATTTCGTTTATTGGTTTTTGAGTTTTGATTGATCAAAGAAATGAGATTTCCAGCATAGGCTTGATTAACCGCCGCTTAAACGGTACTCAATGTGTTTATTTACAAAGAGCTTTGCATTTCGCTAAGAAGCAGCACAAGACATGACCTAACGACAATGCTCGACCCGAGAAAGGGACTTTATATATAAACAAAATATCAATTTGTAAATTAATTATAAAAATCTGTATACAATAAATTTGTTCATGAATAAATTAATTAATTAGAGGGAAAGCGATGTTTGAAGGCAGCACTCATTTTGGAACGAATAAGATGAGACACCAGCAGCAATAGAGAGAAGCGAGGAAGTGTCTGGACGTTACACCTGATGCCCATGCAGGAAATATGGAACACTTAAGATGCCAAGCGTGCAATTTGGCAACTATGTCACGTGCAGGTTTGTTGAATCACCAACGAGTGCATGTTTGGCAAAATCAAGCACGGGCAAGAGGTGGCTTCATTTATGAAATTCGATCAGATCATCACAATAGCTGTCATTTCTGTGGTATGGTCTGTAAAATGTTTGGCAGGCCTTTCACAAGAAACCTTTAGACTAATATTACTTCAGAACGCCACAAGTGGTCAGTGGTCATATTTGTATATGATTTTTTTTTGAAAAACCATAACAATGGTGGTGTAAAATAAATAAAATTTATTTTAATCTTAGCTTTCGAGAATATACTCATCATGTTCAAAGAGTGTTTTTCTTTTCTTCTTTTTTTTTCATCGTCCGATGGAAATGGACTTTTTGGTCAGAAAATCACGTTATGTCTGCAGGCGAGGTGATGAGAAGTATATTCTCGAAAGCTAAGATTAAACTAAATTTTATTTATTTCACACCACCATTGTTATGGTTTTTCAAAAATAAATATAATACTATTACGAAACAATGGGTTAAAAATATGTCTAAATACCTTTTCTTATATATATATATATATATATATATATATATATATATATATATATAATATTTATAAATAAATATAAAATTATTAATGCCTACAGACGCTAGCGTTTCAAGCTTATTGCTCTCATCAGTGCAGGGAAGTAGACGGTCGGGAGGCGCGAACCCGGTACACAGAGTCAGCCATATCCACTCGGCCCACGGAAACTGTCACGTAATTTAGGGAAATTAAGATCTATATGTACTTAGAAGCGGGCACAGATAGAAGACTAGTCGAGAGTGTTCGACGAACGTATTCGGAACTTTGCCTTAGCGCTATTTGACAGTCTATTTTTAACTTCCCCTGTTTTTACATGTCGTTGCACGGGAGAATTTGAACTTTTATTTTTGTTTAGATCATTGCTTTTTCCTATGTCTTGTGCTTCTTTACTAACAAATAAGTTTTGTCTCGCCAAATCAGAGTTAGCCGAACTGTTTTAATTGTCACAGAAGCAGCATGTGAATCACTCTTGCACCTCGGGATTTCTCCATTCTAAAATATGTGCATTTATTGTTTCGGAGCTCATTACAGTAAAGTAAAGAAACTTCATAACAGCAAGTAAAGAAAACTTTTGGATGTCTTTAAAGTTTAAACGGTAGCAATTCAAATGAGTGTTCATTCAATGTCTCTTGTTCTAAATGTGCGACTCGTTGCGGACGGCATACTTGGAGGCGTAGAACGAAGTGGTCAGTTACTTTGACAGATTCTTGCTCTGCGACAGATCTTCTGAGTGATAACGACCTTGAGTTCTGCCATTGCTTGCAGATTGTCCTGAAACACATGTGCTTTTGAAAACCACTGAAGGTAGAAATCCGGTGGGTATAATACTGATGAATAAATGGACCATTTTGGAACACGACGTCCGCTGATAAGTCGAACCGTAAAGCGAAGATCCAGACACTTCAGAGTGACGTTAGCTGGCTGGGGAGTTTTTTCGTCTGCTTGAAACTAACTGCTTCTCTCGCCTTATGTCACGACGGGAACGGTGCCCTCCACAACGTGTTAAGCACCACAAACTAACGCTCTTTATTGGTCGTAACCGTTTCTTCCAACATCATTCTAAAACAGGGGCGGGCAACCTCCGGCCGTAGGCCACATCCGGCCCGCGAAGGCTTAGCGTCTTGCCCGCGAAGGCTTATCGTCCGGCCCGCGAAGGCTTAGCGTCCGGGCCGCCACCTTGCTAGGCTTTATTATTGCAATCCGGCCCGCGGACATTACAGTAAAACTCATATCATTTTGTGACATAGACGTAAAAGTAGGTTTCAATTAAAATTTACAGTGGGATAAAAATGTATAAATATCAGCGAGCGATGATGCATGTATATTTCATTTTTCTTTAACTATTAATTTCAAATCCTTGACCTGAGATAAAAATAGAAAAAGAGTGAGAGGAAACGAGAGACAAGGAAAGGGCATAAAACAGAGAACCTATGTGAGGTGTGTCAAAACGAATGCTGGATCAACTTGCTACTTCCCCCGTCATTATTTTTTATGATTCCAAAATTGCTCTTCGTCGGCGCCTTTTATAACATCACATACAGAAGTCTCTTGAGAAAAAAATATCAGATTTGTAGAGTGTTCAATGCAATTTTTGTACAATTTATTCATGTAAACAAAATATAGTAATTCTGAGATTTCGTTTTTCACTCCGGCCCGCGATCTCCTTCCAAAAGTCTTATCTGGCCCTCACTCTGAAAAGGTTGCCCGCCACTATTCTAAAACCTAAACACGACGATCATGTTATGTTTCGGTGAACTATTTTCGAAGTTATTTCCGAAGGACCACATCTAAGGCTCGAAATACACAGAAGACATTCTTCTTGCTGTTGATGTGACCTAATAGAGAGAAGTGAGCTTGATTTGAAAAGTTCCTGGTTAAGGTATATACCTACGATTAGCGTTAATTAAAATCTCTTCGTAACAACAAATGGACTCATCTTCATTTGGTGATAGTGTTTATATAAATATAGTGCTTTGAGATACTCGTAGCTTGTGTCGATTGTCGATAAAACAGTCGGGGGTCGATTCCGGCTTGAAACGCTTGCTTCTCAAGTCACATAGAAGAGATGTGACCCATTCTTTCACTGAATGACTGTACATATGATAATATATGTAAATATTTAATGACACTTACTATTTAATTCTGGGCGCTATTTTATTTTTTATTAGTCCTAAACTAAAACAAGGCGAAGGAGCTTTTATTCTCAGACTCAGAAGTCCTCTCACTCTCAACGATAAGGCCAGGAACACATTTAATAACACTTTCATCAATATTGAGCGGTTTCATTGGCTATAACTCTCACTACTTCTCCATTTCTGATAATTGGCTGATACGTATTCGACTATAAAAAGAGAGCTAGAGAGTGAAGAAAAAGGAGAGAAAGAGATGGAGAGTAAATAAAGAGAAGGAGAAGGAAGTAAAGAAGGAAGGAGGGAAGAAAGGACTATAGGAAATGCAGATTAGCTGTATGTAGTAAATACAACCAGGATTTCCTAATTACCTCGGTGACGCAATTGTTTAGTGCGCCGTTCTTACAGACATAGTTTGTGATTGCGAACCTTACACTGTTTATTTGTTTTTTCTGTAATCTATGATATTACGGACATTAGGATCCCAGGCGACGCATAGTAACCCTGATCGTATATATATATATATATATATATATATATATATATATATATATATATATATATAGAGAGAGAGAGAGAGAGAGAGAGAGAGAGAGAGAGAGAGAGAAAGAAAAAGCCAGATACGTCCTAAGATGGAGTACTATTGCTACACCCTGGGAAGTGCCGCCCAGGAAACTCTTTTTTGCTTTGTACATTTTACAAAATCGAACTCGCAATCTAGTGAGAGATAATCTCAACAGATTTATTCTCACAGAAGAGATATTACTAGTCTCTCTCTGCTCTGTCTCTTTCCATTGATGTGTTCGACTAAATTTCAATCTCTGGTTCTACCGCGTGAGACCTTCTCAGTCAAAGAACTCAATACGCTACCACAACTGCAAATGACTTTGCTTTCTTCCTACGTGAGATTAAAATCAAACAGGACTTCCATGAACAGAGTTTGGGTCGAAGAACTTCCTATCTGTGGATCACATTACCGCGTGTCTGCTTCCCTGTAATCTATAAAGTGATATTATTAAAATCTAATGCTGACAAATATTTGTCAAAAACCGTCCTCTTCAGTAATCAAATTTTGTTCATTGCATTCATCATTTTGAACCCTCTCCTAATATTCTTCATCAATCAACTTACAATCTATATATCTCATCACCATGTATCCTCGAGTGGCTTTTAGCCTCCGTTAATTGGTGATACATTAGTAAATTAAACATGTGAGTTCAAAGAGATTATTGGTTAGATTGAGAGATCCCCGAAGAGGCATGATTCATAAATTAACATGAGATTACTAAATTGCAATTCTTTGTTTGGCTTTGAGATCTTTCGGCTACTTTCGCCAGATTCGATCTCAAGTTTTTTCCTTTGTTTCAGTTTCGCCTCTCTCACTTGCATACTCTTCCATTAGCCTCCCTCCCCCCCGCCGACCTTGCCAGCTCCTCCTCATCCTAACACCCCGTGTGTTCATGTCTGCTAAACACGCTGTATAATTTTCAATTCGTGTCGTTTGTTAGACCCCCCCCCTCCATCATCGCAATATATACGCACGCACGCACGCACGCACGCACGCACGCACGCACGCAGACTGTTTCTGTCTACCGGTCTCGTTTCTTTGTCTCTTCTAACTTGCTTGTGTATTGTACGCATCTCTTTGTCTGTCCCCCCTCTATCTCTCTTTCTCTCTCTCCCTTTCTCTCTCTCTCTCTCTATTTCTCTCTCTCCCTTTCTCTCTCTCTCTCTCTCTCTCTCTCTTACTCTCTCTCTACCATTGTATGTTCATCATGTCCGTGTACATCTCCATCCATTTATGAGTGCGTTTCTATGTATGTGTATGCTTCCAGATATTTATTTGCCCTCTCCCCCCTTCTTCCTCTTACTACTGTGTCTGTCACATTTTCTTTGTTTGCAATACCGGGATCTCAGCACGCTTTGTCAAAAGCACCTTGCCTTTCTCTATCCTTACTCTCCATTTCTACCTAATATTAAGACGACTACTACTACTACTACTACTACTACTACTACTACTACTACTACTAATAACAACAACAACAATAATAATAATAATAATAATAATAATAATAACAATAATAATAATAATAATAATAGATTTTCTTCCGAAAGTCGCAAACAATACTGCAACTACTGCTTTTATTCCATATATAATTATTTTTTGTGTTCATTATTTTTCATACAACTTTGCGCCATTACTTTCCCCATAGAGCGTATAAAAAATTGAACTATTACTACTACTACTACGACTACTTCTATTACTACTACTACTCTCCAATGCCACCGATTAAAATAACAGAAAATATAATAGATAAACTGCTCGAGCCACGGTGAGGCCTATTTGTGATATGCATATTATCAAATAACATATAAACTTCTTAACTTTACAGCATTTTTCAAAGGATTTCGAAGACTAAGATTTTCCCAGAGTCAGAATACATTGTGATGTCATAATACACCCTCTCTCCTTCTCACCCCTCTCTCCCTCTCTCTCTCTCTCTCTTTCTCTCTCTCGCTCGATCATTCGTATTTCATTTCTCTTCTCTTCTTCGCATATTTTTGCTAGCAGAACAGATGCTACACTAACTCCACACCTCTCAAAAAAGTAGGAGATAATACCTGGGATGATTGTATTGTGACAACAGAACATATACTACACTACCTCTACACCTCTCAAAAAAGGAGGAAGAGATGCCTGGGAGGATGGTATCATGACAACAGAACAGATACTACACTACACTATGCCCTTGAATTGAGCATTTGATGATAGTGCATTAGTCTGAAATAGTATATACTATACTATTTCATAATAAGTACAATAGTCTTAAATAGTATAGTTTTGGCTTCAGACAGACATACATATACATACTCTCCATTATTATTATTATTATTATTATTATTATTATTATTATTATTATTATTATTATTATTATTATTAATGTTATTATTATTATTATAGTTATTATTATTATTATTATTATTATTATTATTATTATTATTATTATTATTAATGTTATTATTATTATTATTGTTATTATTATTATTATTATTATTATTATTATTAATGTTATTATTATTATTGTTATTATTATTAATGTTATTATTATTATTATTGTTATTATTATTATTATTATTATTATTATTAATGTTAATGTTATTATTATTATTATTAATAATATTATTATCATTATTATTATTATTATTAATATTATCATTATTATTATTATTATTATTAATATTATTAATATTATTATTATTTACATGTTGGGCGTGCTCATGACAAGTGATCGTTTACTGTTAAAAAATGTGAGTGACACCAAGTCAACCCAAAGGTCGAGTACTATTCGCTCGTATCGATCATTTTTGTAAATCATTTTGCATTATCACAATCGCCATTTACCAATGATTTATCGCTTGATAATGGCAGTTAGCTTTCTCTGGAATTTGAGTGCAAATAATTCGCCTCATCATTTGAGTTACTCTCCGTGCTCTTCCCAAAAAAACCTAGATGGTGATCCTTCTTTGTTCGTTCATACTCCTTAACCCATCACGACCATTTTCAGTAGCACCAACAGATTTTGGTAACACCAAATCTGTGTGTGTGTGTGTATTAGGGGGGGGGCGTCAGATTATGTGGTTTTTCTCATCTACTCTAGAAGTTTCAGTTTCCTTTGTCTCGTGTAATTTTCCTTCGGTGTTTCTAGTTGTGTGTACACGTGTTATTCTATTTCGGTTCATCAGTTTATTTTTGGTTGGTCGACGTCATCTGTCTTTTGTTTTAGGTTTTTCGTAACTGTTCCTCGTGTTCCTAGTATTATTGTTATTACAATGTACCATATTCCCAGCTCCATGTATTTGCTTAATTCTTCAACCCCCTAGGATTTGCTGGAACGGCGAAATCTATGGGTTTGCAGTTTTCTCTTCTTGTTTATTTTTGTTAGAATGAGTTGCTCCGTTTGTATTTCAATGTCTTTCAGTACTGGCTCCAATTTTGACCTGTACCATTTATCTGGACATTCAAAGTATATTCGTTTGCACAGTTTTCAGTGAAGTAGCTCGCCAACCCAGTCATGTATTTGTTGTATTCTTTTTGTGTTTTGTATTCCTTGTATTAGTTTGGATATAACTTATTTGACTAAAGTTTTGAATACCTCCACTGTTCGCAGACGTAGATTTGTTTCTTCCACTCGACTCTTGTTTTCCTGTTCCCTATTTCTCTTTCTCTCTCCGTTTCTTTGTTTACAAAAAACTTGTTTCTCTAAATACAAAATTCAATATGGACAGGTAACATCGACAAGCTGTAAAATTATTGACTCAGTCGGTACGAGGTACTCGATGGGGCCCCAATCTCATGTTCCCTTGTGTAAATCATTCACAAGAACTCGACTTCCTAATGTCACTGCAGAAATATTTCCTCCTGTCCTCTGTGTATTTAAAACTAAACAGAGTTCCTATGAAAAGATTTGAAATAAAACAAAAACTCTCATCAGTTGAACACATTGCCGCGAGAACGCTTCTTTGCAAGCTACAATATGTGCGTCTTCAACTCTAATGTCAACAAATAATTATCGATCGCTACTATTAACCAAATGTTGTTTTTTTGCAGTTATTGTCAACAGCGCATGGAAACTGGCAAAATAGAAAATCGAGAAAATGAATATTGAGTTTTACGCGTTTCGTAGTATACAGAGGCAAAATTATAAGAGTTTTTATTCGGTTTAAAAATGATGAACATGGATACTCTTTGTTCAAGGTATCCGTCGCTTCATTTTGGGAACCTAAAAATAAAAAAGACAAACATAATTCGCATTTGTTTTCAGAAATGTCATCTATTTTGTCAGCAAAAGAAAGCACATTAACTGAATCAACTGTTTCAGATGTGCTCCCAAATGTGTGCCATCCTGGCCTTTCTTCATATTGGATGTTATTGCGCCCTTCTCTACCCGAGCTAGCCGTTCTCTAAGCATGCTTTATGTTACAACACATACTCTTCCATATACATCACATGTTACTCTATAAGTTTGCACTCCTCAACTACCAATTCTGAAGGCGCTCTGTTCAAACCTGGAGCACTCTTTTTGATTTACCGACATTTAAAATAGTCCATAAATATTCTTACGGGATCAAACCAATGTTGCCTATGAAAATCTTCAAACAATGCACAATTTTAGATGATTGGAAACGAATTATAAAATGTGTTTTTTGTTCGCTTTTAAAAATATTCTCATATTTATTGAATGACCTTCGTAAATAATTGTATTTACACTTAAGTAGATAACGACACGGACTGACGACCTAGGTGTGCCAAGTTCGAGTCCTGTTGGTTTCATAATACCACTTTCATTTAGGGGTGTTGGCAATCATTATGTGGTCCCTTCCTGCAATAATGCCGGCAACAGAATCAAACCGGTCAATAAAGTTGTACTATTTTGATGCACACGAATTTCCGAACTTACTTAAAAGTTTAATTTATGCGATGATTACAAAGCTGTGCTACGAACATATGGTGGGATGTATTCAACTGATGTTAGACGTCAGAAATAGACACAAAATTACAAGCTTGTGTCAACTGGGTGAAATCCGAATTAAGTATAGATTTAATAAACATGGCTCTTACTGAAGTGCAATGCGGGCATATGACGGCAGTAGGGAATGTGTCACCGGGTTAGGGTTAACCCTAACTCTAACCAACAAATAAGTCTTTTTTTCGTCTGAAATCCATTGTCAGACGCAGAAGTAAAAGTCATTTGAGCAGACCCATTAACACTTTAATGGCCAAATATTTTTCTTTGAATTTATCACCAAAAATCTGTTGCAAATACAACATCATATTCGAGCAGAATACCATTACAATTATGTACGTGATTTCATAGGAGATTTAATGGCTTCAATGTATTCTAATACATGTTATCTGTGAAAGATAGACCGAAGAGTGTGAATGATGAACTCTCATGTAGGGTGTTATTTGCCATGACAATCGGTGGTTGAACATGTTTCTTGTAGTTATTGAAGGAAAGTAGCTGTCTTTGCGGCATTAAAAGTTACCATCCATTTTTGACCCCATTCCACTACAGACTGGAGGTCATTTTCTAAGGATTCAGCCATTGCCTTAGATATGTGCGCGTCGGTTTTGCCCACATGACGAGAGTCCAGGCGCTCAGACCGAAGTTAAAATGTTTACTTAGGTCTTGGGGTTCGAATCATGTCGCAAGCAGAACAATCATCTTCCACACTGATTGTTACCGGAAAACGATGAAACACTTGTGTATGTGGATAATAATTTTATAACATTTATCATCATATTGAATTAAAATTTAAAAAATGTATATATATATATATATATATATATATAGTTTTATTTACCTACGGACGACGTAGTTTCGAGCTTTATACTCTAATCAGTGTATGGAAATGATCATTTTAGACGGTCATAAGGCTCGAACACAGTTCACAGTGTAAACATTGGCTCTGCACGCTTTCACTCTATCCTAACGGCCATAGGAAATGATCACGTGATACGGAGAATTAAAGTTATTACAGCTTAAGCATTACCAGGAGTCTTGCTTTGTAGCTAAGTGAATGTCTTTTTTAAATATCTCCTAACAGTACTTAACTTTAATGTGTTTAAAGGTCCATTAATACTAATATTTATGAATACATATTAAATTATATTTACCTACAGATTACGTTGTTTCGACCTTTTTACTCTAAACATTCGCTTTCAAGAATGAATCACAAAACTTTCTGTGTAACTTACTTACTATTTGTATATTTTCACGCACACACACACACACACACACACACTCTCTCTCTCTCTCTCTCTCTCTCTCTCTCTCTCTATATATATATATATATATATATATATATATATATATATATAAATCTATATCTATATTGAGTGTGTGGAAAACTGATGATGCGAGAACGCAAAATTATGTGCATTGGTGATAAAAAGAAACGAAAAGTATCGGAAATGTGGGTAGACTTGTTTTCACTCAGATTCCAGGTAACACCATAAATTCTTATCATTACTCATCACTGGTAATGTTTCGTGTGAAAATTCTTAATCAGTAAGAATAAAATCACCTTTGTTTTGTTCATGGTTTCTGATTAGTTTTTTTTTATTTTTACATTATTCATTTTTGGTGACAGCTGCGGCGTCGACTGTTATTTGATAGCGCAGCAGTAGTGGCAATACTTTTGTAATAGCTGTGGTCAAAAAAAGTGATTCGAATTATAGAAATAGAACAAACACCGCTTCTCTTGTAGATATGAATATTTTGGGATCAGCAGATTGCCCTATATCTTCGAATCATTTCAAATCCCTTTTTTTTTATTTTGTTATTTCTATGATCACAATGATGACAGCTCGACATGATCGGATGACCCCAACTATTGATTATAGCCTACGATGCATTGCGGAATACACGACTCACTCTTTCCATAAGGAAAGTAATGTATATGCAGTTGCACTTTCTGACGCGTGTCGGTGACCCAACTGGTCACAGCTGTTATTTTGAAGTCTTTCTTTTTCTAGACTAGCTGACCTTACAGAGGATTGCGAGTTAATGTATCTCCATAATAAAGTCATGCCCGCCTGTTGGTGTGTCACGCGTACGTTTGAAATGGTCTGTCTACATGCGTCGACGTAACTCTATGTAAGGCACATTCTGCCCGTTGGTCGGTTTGATTTCGCGTAAGCTTACAATAGTGTTGATATGAGGATATGTATCGCCATAAAAAGCTAGTTCCGCCCGTTTGTCGGTCTGTCGTGCCTAAGTTTGAAATGGTCTGTCAATATGCGTCGACGTTACTCTCTGTAAGGCACATTCTGCCCGTTGGCCGGTTTGCCACGTGTCATTTTGAAATAGTGTTCATATGCGGTTATATATCTCCATAAAATACTAGTCTTGCACGTTCGTATGTTTGTCGCGCTTAAGTTTAAAATAGTCTGTCCACGTGCGTCGATGTAACCCATTTTGTATTAGGCTCATTCGGCCCGTTAGTTAGTGTGTCACGTGCAATGTTGCAAAAGTCTCTGTATGATCAACAACAGCGATACACATTTTAGAAGTAGAATCAACGCCATTTCTGGATTTGGTTATTGGCCTATATCATTAATGATATGATAGTATTTTCTCTGCGTATATGTGACTCTTGTTGATTATTAAAATATGCTGATGAGTCTGGTTCTTTTATCAGATAGACTCGTTATGTTTAGGTTTATTTTAATAGTAATAATCAACACCTTTTGGCTAAGATCAAAGTGTAGTATCTGTTCCGATGGATACTACACCCCATGGACTGGTATTGTCTTGGCCTTCGGGGCTTGATTTACGCCTGTCTATGGGTCTGTCCTGTGCAGTTCTAGGAGGTCCACCCTCCTAGGCTTCGCCTTCCCTCTTTGGGGAGGAGTAAGTTTATTGCTTACTGCCTGAGGCGCCCCTACCGGGGAATGCCGACGGGGCTGCCCAGGCAATTTTTGATGGTCAGAGTGCTCACCTCTCGGGCGCTGGCTTTTCAACCCCCACTTTCCGACCCGACCTTGGGTCACATCTTACTTGTGGGAGTAGGATAAAACTGGCCTTGTGCCTAACTCCTGGAGAGGAGTAAATAATACTCATATTGAAATAGAGATACAATATCACTGTATGAATGAGTAATGCGTCTAAAGAAAGCCGCTCATCCGGAGGGTACACCACCCGCAGCATGTCGGAGATATGTCAAAGCATAATTTGACTAATAACAAAATGTGCAGCTAAAGATTTATTGATAACTCATCTCATATTGTCAAGAAATTAATGTGTTTTTTTAGGAGTGGTTCTGTTTGTCGGTCGGTTAGTTACGCTTACGTTGCGAACTGTCTGCATATATGCGTTTACGTATCTATACAAGAGGCTCATTACGCTTGTTGATCGGTGTCTTGCGCTACATTCTTAATTTATTTTTCAATGAATAATTAAAAAATATCAACAACAAAATTTGTTATATATATATATATATATATATATATATATATATTTACTGGTGATACCAGATCAGGCTGCCCTGTGGCTCCCTGAGACGAAATTCACCTACATTGACGTTTTTTTGTTTTTTTTTTGTTTTGTTTTTTTTGTTTGTAAAACTTAATTATGTTCTACAAAACCAAAAACAAAAACAACAGCCCCTCTCCCTTTCTCCCTCCCCTTTTTTATTTTTATTTTTCCTACCCTACTCCTGGATATGACCTTAAACTACATCCGATGGTGAGATCCGGCTCACGGACTTTGGGGAATGTGGAGCCTCCTCTTAATTACCATTGCTCCCAGGTCCACCCTGACCCGGAGTGGTAGTACCCGTTAGGGTCCCAACTATGGGTTAAATAGAAACAGATATTAAAAGGGGAAAGAAACAAGAAAGAGAAGAAAACAAGACCAGATTCGGCATTAAATAACCCAAAAAGAATTGATATGCCGTAAAACAAAACTACCAAACCTATATATATTTACTTAAATGTAAATGTGTGCTTCTACACAATACAAACCAAACTAAACTCATTTTGCCGAATGAGCCTAAGACTTAGCTTAGGGTTAGGGTAAACACACTAAAACTGTTTAGAAGTATTAATTAATTATCATGTGTTTGTTTTTTTATTTTAAAAATCGGACAAGTCTGTGTATGGAAATATGAATTGTTTATTGGCGTAAGTTAGACAAATCAGTGTTAGTAAACTTTTGTTTTCATTTCTCAATGAGAATAGTGAAAACAGGTTAGTCGAGGGCACATTTGTCTTTTTTTCACCATCCAATAAACGCGCTAAAATATCCCTTGTTATTCTCCTATAAAAGAGGAAACAAGTTGATTCAAAATAATTCGTAAACGGACAACCGATACGATTAAACATAAAAAATAGTCTAATCAACCATAATAAGACACATTGTATCACCAAAAATAATGTTTACCACCAGGGGAGATAATTCACCTGAAAAAATTAGGATTAATATAAAAATGTGGTTGATATTTTTAAATTCTTTTTCGTGCCGTGAGTGAGAAACTATGACTGAGTAAGTACACAATAATGCTTTTACATGAAAATAATTTTCTGCATGGAGCTTATACTAAAAAAGCACCAAAAATGTTACTTATTTGTTGTCGCTTGGTGTAAAGAAGTATTAAATTACAATTCGGATAAAGATGATACCGATGTGTATGATGTAAAGTGTTCAATTTTTAAAGGGGATTCATTTTATTAGGAAATATGTTTGCTTATTTTTACATCGCTTTTTGTTCAAAAAATGTAAAAAGCTCTCTCCGTCACGTTTGATGGAACATGAAAGGGGGCGAGAAGACTGGTAAGTATGGTAGATTGCGTGAACGATGCGTGAACGATGCGTGAACGATGCGATGCTCTAGAGAAATACATATCACAAAATATAGAGAGGCTGATTTGCACATCTAAACGGACCATGAACCTAAACAATAGTGAGAGAAGGCGAACGGGAAACAAAGGAACGACCAAAACAAAATGGGAAGAGAAAAGAGAAACAGGTACGTGGACGATTTTCAGGATGACGAAAGAAATAGCATAGTAAAAAAAAAAACCATAAACATGGTTACGGAAAAGACACCTCAACAGAGAAACAGACTTGCTACAAAAAACCTATACAAAACAGTGAATGTAGAATCTCTGTACACAGTAACGAAACGATAAATCGCATGAACAGAAAATGCAGCAGACTAGACCAAATTTAATACAAGAATATTCGTGGAGAAAGTAGTCAGCGGGGAACCGTGCAAAGAACTGAATTTTGACTATGTAGACAAATAATACAGGCAGAGATGAAAACCATTATGGAACATACAATTCTTTAGAACATGAAAATACAAAATGCTGATAAAAAAAATAAAGCGGCGTAGACACGCCAAACAAATATCGGAAGAACATTTCACAAATCCAAGCGAAAACTCAGGAATGGTATGTAAGACAATTCTTCAGAAAGAAAAATCCCATGATGTGCCCCCCCCATGCAGTGGAACCAGCAGCGATTGGTGGAAACAAAAAATGATCCTGAAGAGTATAGGAGATGGATAGAGCACCATCCAAACTTCCACTTCAAGGTCACAGAAACTACAACAATCCATGCTGAACGGCTTGTGAGAAAGTATTAAGTTCTTTTTAATGGTGATTGAAAAGAAAGGGCATTACTGAAAATCTGGATGGCCTTGTTATTACTAGGATTCTAGAGAACCGAATGCTTTCCAGTGAACGATTATTGTTGATGACCTATCTGAGAAATCCTTGTGGGATAAGAAGTAGTAACAGATAACCCGTTGAGATCGACATCCACCGGTTCTCGTGTATGTTTATTCGAGGGAGGGAGATGGTCTTCTAACGAGTCGTATTTGTTGGTATTTCTTGGTGGGGGATTACGTTTCCTCGTTAGTTGATTTTGTACTCTTACTTTGCTTCCCTTGCAAGACAAAACAAATCCACTTGATAAGAACTGGAATGACCCAATTCTTACTCGGCCGGCATTTACCAACGTGTACCAAGTCACGTAACCAAAGAACTCTTCGAAACACGAATCAGCGGTAATGGAAATGCGAGCCTTGTTTATAAGAGTAAGCACATTGCCGTCGCGAAGACATTTACATTCTTCTCTTTGATTATGACTATCAGAATAAGTCACTGTAGACATAAAAAAACGGAGTTAGTGTACGTACGTTCTGTTAGTTAAGGTTATTATTGGCCGAACCCGGTGACATAATATAAAGTCGCGATTGATAATTTAGGTTATTTAAATTACTCGAACAACTAATCGTACTGTGGTAATTACGTTCACAACGTTTCGGCCGATATAACCTCCGACTTTCTTAAAATAATAATTCTATAGCAATAAAGACAGGATTAAGTTTACGTTTCCCAAAATTCATACTAGAATTGACAATTCTTTTTCCTATCTTTGAGTGAAATAGCAGGATTAACAGGGCTATAACGCTGTAGATGAAAACTTGTTATGGGGAATTAAAAAAAGTCGAAATTGTACTAGTCTTTCTCTGCTTATAAACAATAGTTAGACATTTTCAGAGAGGAATCGATTGAAAAGTTTTAAGAAGGTAAAGCCAAACAATGGAGCAAACCATTCAAAAACGTGCAAATATATTATTCAACTGATTGACATTCGGGTTAGAAGGGTTAGGTTTAGAGTTTAAACGTCTGAAATTATCCAAATATTTTTTATCCATTCATTCATTTCGATGATTTTATTGTTTCCCTGATGTTTTACCAGTTAGAATTATTTCGAGAGAGGCATCGGATGCTTACGGGAGGGACCACGTGAAGGTTGCCAACATCCTAAGTAAAAGTGTTTATGTAGAAGGAACTGTATTCAAACTTGGCACACCCAGGTTGTCAATCCGTGTTGTTAGCCACTGAAAAAGTGTCACCTATCAAAATATTGTTAAGAAACAGCTCCATGTTTCCGTGACTCAACGTTCGGGCAGGTCTCGGAAACACCCGAGAGTTGACGAGGCGAAAACGAAGCAAAAACTGTCAAACGCTAAATTGAAGACTGGCAGACGATAATAACAAACCATAGCTAAACAACTGTGATTAATTAGATGTTTATGTATTTATTACTTTTTAGTCAAAGCAAACATTGTTAATAAAATGTTTTTAAATATATAAGATGATTTTGTTTGATATTTTAAGCAAATGTTTGTGTTTTTTTAATGTGTTTTTTTACATTTCAATATGTTTTTTTCTTGTTAACATGAACACCGAAACAACTGTTTCTAATCATTTTTTTTTCTTAACGAACATTGAATAAAAATTTGAAAAAAATAAACCATCTGCTTTAAAGCAAATGGTTTATTTTTTTCCAATTTTTATTCTATGTCTTTTTTTTATGACAGTTTCTAGGTTAGGGTTTAGTGTTAGGGTTGCAGCTGGTCCAAAAGTTTTATTGAGTTCTGGTCCTGTTGCTGGCAGAAATCAATTAATCCTTCGGGAGATTCAACGAGCTGACAGCGATTATAGAAATTCGTTTTTGTTATTGAACGCGATTAATTTCTTCCAAAAGTTATCGTCTGCTCGCTTGCAACCTGATTGTCTAATGCCTACTTCAACCTGATTGGTTAATAGATTCGTCAACTTTCGGGCACTTCAAAGACCTGCCCGAACGTTGACGACGCAAAGTGACGGAAACCTGATGCGTTCACTATAAGTATAAGTATATTACTATGGTCTCGGGAATAATTCTTATAACTTCAAGGTTATATGTATTAAAATTAACGGTCCCGAAACAGACAGACAGACAGACAGACAGACAGAGCAAACCATGTTGCTTAAATGTATATTATATCAGAATAACATTTTTGTGTGGAATTTGAAAAAGAAGCCTCACTACTCTTGATTGATCTAGACGGCAGGGTCTAGTCTTTAGATTAGATCTTTAATATCACAATGGAAAACATATGTAATCCAAATTTGATTTTGTTATCAATAATATTAGGGTATTGTAAAGTCGTGTTGATTACAAAATAGTGAAAAGCAGATTCTCAAATATACAAACATATATATATATATATATATATATATATATATATATATATATATATATATATAAATATAAATATAATTAGGTGAATAATTTCATTAAAATCTGTTTCAATAGAAAAGGATATGTTAATTCCGTAAACAGCATGGTGTAAATTTATGAAAAATAATAATTCAGAGCTTCAGAAGAAGATTGTGAGTGGCAGATTGGATTGAATCTAAGCCAATGTATATTTGTTACTAATGTATTTCCCCGTTACGGATGGGGGGAGGGGCAATTACATCATTCTAGTTTGCGCAACTGTTTCCGTGGAAGGAAAAGATATTTCTGAAATCAAGTCGCTTTAAGTAACTCTGAAAACGGCGAGGTAGTTTCACTTCGACAAGCGCGAATTCACACGTAAAGAAAATTTCAAGAAAAGAATCAGTCGCACATAAAATAAAAAATTAAGTAAACATTTCTCAACTGAGACATTTGAAATACCACAAATAAATTTCAGATCGATAAAATGGGTTATAAACATACGAACAGACACCTGCACATGTACGCACACACACGCATATGTGTACATATGTATATAAAACTGAATATATATATATATATATATATATATATATATGTATATATATATATTGTGAAATACCATATTAAAATAATACTGAGAATGATAGTGTGAATGATTGGTATCGAACACATGTATGTTTAGTGTAAATATATATATATATATATATATATATATATATATATATATATGTATATATATATATGTATAATTATATGTATATATATATTTATATATAAAGAGTGCGAATGCAAAACGCGATAAACGCCATTTTTAAACTCACGAAACTATCCCTACAAAAGGTGTTGCAGTTCAACACTCGACGACTCCCAAAAACTATGTGTTACATAATATGGTACCGAAATAACTTCTTTTTGATTTCAATTAAAATCAGTTTTCATTCAAAGTCTAGATTTAATATATTCGTGTTGTCAGTGTTCAAACTCTCAATTTAAAACGAATTGGATTTATCGCGTTTTGCGTTCGAACTCTTCATATATATTATATGAAGTTAGATAAGTGTATATGTTTATGTGTATGTACAGCATTCACTACTTAATTAATTAACCGTTCATTAAGAATTTTGGAAGGCGTAAACAGTGCAAATGACGGCTATATTTAGTGTAATTTACTTTTATGCAAATGGAGTATAAAGGAGGTTTAAGCTTTCCGTGAACATTTTTGAAATGTTATCAATAGGTACGAGACGTTAATTAATAAATATTTCGAAAATTTCATTTTCTTTATGGTATTATAATGATTTTAGAGTGAAAAATATGGACATGATCGCCCATTTTGAAAATTCGAATATTTCAGATTTATTTTGTGCGATATTCATTAGACACTAATTAGGCAAGTATTCTTGGAATTTCAATTTCTTTTTAAGCCTAGAATTTTAGAATTTTCTGCAATAAAAATAATTTAATGTAATTTGATCAAAATTGAAATAAGGATTCCAGAATGCGGTTTAGTATAACATTATCTTGATTTCACTCTTTGTCAGGGGGACATAAAAAGTGGTGCACAGCTTTTCTGCTAGTAGCATTCATTTTACCTGTCTCAGGACAGGATTCTTCTAGTATATATATATATATATATATATATATATATATATATATATATATATATATATATATATTGTGATGGGCTATCTAGAATACAACCCTATGACAGACAGATATTACGCTCTTAATTTTGATTTTCTCAATTGATTAAGCACTCTGCTGGAATTTTTCGTACCAACTCACAAAAGAAGTTATATATATAATATATATATATATATATATATATATATATATATGAATATATTTATATATATGTATATATATATAACTGTATATATATGTAACTTTATATATTACATAAAAAATGCATTATATATATAAATATATTTATATATGTATATATATGTATATATATATTTATATATATATGTATATATATATATATATATATATATATATATATAAATATATAACTGTATATATATATATATAACTTTATATATTACATAAAAATACATTATATATATATATATATATATATATATATATATATATACTGTGGTGGGATATCTAGAATACAACAAGTGTAGACAGAGCAAATTATCTGTATAAAAATCTATGAAATAAAGAATGGAGAAAGGCAATATTCATTTTGATAAATGATAGTAGGAAAAAAGAAATCGGCGAATCACATCCGAAATGATGAGACAAAGAACTGCAGAATGTCGTGTCCACGTGGTTTACGAATGTTAAAAACAGAAATGACGTAATGCGCGCCTTTAATAAATGTATAGAGGCCAGCACATGGCGCCGACTTCGCTGGCACATGGTCGATGAAACGTTGACGCGAGTGCGGCGGTTTCTTGCGACACATAGAAAGCTGGTGGACACATGTTCAGAATTGGATTGGATCGGATCGTTGCTGATTTTGTTTGTGTGGGGCCTTTCGCATATCTTAAAGTCGTGCGGTCTGCTGGGCACCATTCTGTTTGAAATAGCATTTCAATCGATTACAAAAGTTGGGACAGCATTTTCCTTGCAAAACGCGCTGATTGAATAAGTTTTTGGTTTTGTTTTTATTGTTCAAAAAAGTGTCTGTATTCACCTGTATTTGAACAAATATTGAATACGCTTCAACTCCATCTATAAAAATATCTCGCACATATTTAACTGATACTATACACACACACGCATATATATATATATATATATATATATATATATATATATATATATATATATATATACATATACATATATATATGCAAAATGAATAAAGGAACATCGAACACTATGTGATTTATATAATCACATAGTTTTTGGCTTTCCTTTTTCATTTTACATTACTTCGGATCATTTTATTCTTACTTTTCTTCATATATATATATATATATATATATATATATATATATATCAAATTGGGGAAAACAAACACCTATACATCTCTCTCTCTCTCTCTCTTACTCTCTCTCTGTATGTATCTTGCTCTTTCTCCTTCTCTCAATTAAATATGTATAGTATATATGTGCGAGATATATAGATATATAGACATATCGGATAAAACATTACATTATTTTCCTTCGGCTCTTAAACACATAGGATAGAATTATGGCGTCATTCTATATATTACAGTTATGTAATAACGTACGAACTTGAACACGCGAAATCGTTAGACTTTTTAAAATAATTTAAACATATTCACTATATATACACATATATATATATATATATATACATATATATATATATATATATATATATATATATATATATATATATAGAGAGAGAGAGAGAGATAGATAGATAGATAGATAGATAGATATGTATGTATGTATGTATATATATATATATATATATATATATATATTGGATAAGCGTATATATGTAAAATATACGAATATATGTTCATTTATTATATTAGTTAGAAAGATAAATCATTATGACTTGAACAAAGAGTGACCATCTGGAAAAATACAAATCCCGTTAGAATGTTCTTTTCGTTTCTATTTCAAAGCTGCGCACATGTTATAGCTGGTTATGAAACTGTCCTGCACGTGTCTAGCCTACAAGCACAGGCGGCGCTCAAGTCCCACGTCTCGGCCAATCTATTAGACTAGGAGACGACACCTTGTAAACAGATTAAGGTGCGGATGTATTTCAATCACCTAAATCAATAAAATATACATTTTATTAAGAAATACTTTTTTCAAAGTTAACACCATAACGATTTAACAAAATTGTTAAAATTCTAGCGGAATTGTATGTGGGACTTCATTCGCAGTAACGTTTTTTTTTTCATTTTTAAATATGTTATTACTGTACAAAATTACACTGAATATTTTTTTTCAATAAAAGTTTAAGTGTAAAGCAAAATCTAAACAAATAAGACCTTAGAGCGCTGATCAAACAACCTTCTTTCTACTCAGTTGTTGGCCTTTTGGTCAAGATCAAAGTGTAGTTTCTGTTCCGATGGATACTGCACCCCATAGACTTGTGTTGTCTTGGCCTTCGCTACTTGATTTACGCCGATCTATGGGTCTGTACTGTGTAGTTCTAGGAGATCCACCCTCCCAGGCTTCGCCTCCCCTCTTTGGGGAGGAGTAAGTTTATTGCTTACTGCCTGAGGCGGCCCTACCGGGGAATGCCGACGGGGCTCCCCCGGCAATTTTTAAACCCCACTTTCCCGACCCGATCTTGGGTCACATCTTACTTGTGGGAGTAAGATAAAAACTGGCCTTGTGCCTAACTCCTGGAGAGGAGTAAATCAATACTCAGTTGACGCTCCTCCACCCCCTAACTATGTTAGTTAGTTACGGAAGGCCCTAATAATATATACTCATGTACGTTTATCGAGTTAAGTTAATTTCTAGCTCAGTCTTCTTATACGAAATTACCCTAACCCTAACCCTAACCCTAACCCTAACCCTAACCCTAACCCGACAATGGCATCTCCGTTTACTCTCAATATCGTAAATCAATGTTTTTCTGTCTACATATGTCTCGTCATATTTTCAAACACGTGCGTGTGTGGGTTTGTTTATAGCGAGCGCTGCGTGATCATATGTATAAATTCTAGTTCAAATTCTACTGGTACTACCAAGCTAGCTTCCCTGTCTAACTGTATTTGATCGATGATACACTTGAGGTGTTTACTCGGAGTTACATACACATGCTTGTTCCACATTCTTTGAACAATGTTACTAGGTCAGTGCCAACTGAAACAACAACTTTTAAATTTTTTTTTCTTGGGGGAGAGGAGGGGAATCGCTCCAGACAAGACATAGAACCACTTGATGTAAAGAACTGAATAAAAATACTACTTCAAGGTAAAAAGAAAACTAGCCAAAATGCTAGATTCTGGCCATGAAAACACCAATTATTGCCCCATGTAAGGAGCATCGTTCACCGAATGTGAGGACTAAACGACAAAATAAGGGAAGCGAGAGTTACGAGGTTGCCGAAACTAAAACTTTAGTCCACTAAGTGTAGTATCTGTTCCGATAGATACTGCACCCCATAGACTGGTATTGTCTTGTCTTTCGGGGCTTAATTTACGCCGGTCAATGGGTCTGTCCTGTGCAGTTCTAGGAGGTCCACCCTCCCAGGCTTCGCCTCTCCTCTTTGGGGAGGAGTAAGTTTATTGCTTACTGCCTGAGGCGCCCCTACCGGGGAATGCCGACGGGGCTGCCCAGGCATTTTTAAACCCCACTTTCCCGACCCGATCTTGGGTCACATCTTACTTGTGGGAGTAAGATAAAAACTGGCGTTGTGCCTAACTCCTGGAGAGGAGTAAATCAATACTCTTCTTAGTAACATCCGATCTATTTTTATTCTCGTTTGTTTTTAATTGAGCATGTGTGTTAAAGTGTCTGTCCGTGTGTATCTGTTAGAGTGTACGTCTATGTGTTCATGGGTGTGCTTGTGTGCGCTTTTGTGTGCAAGTGTTTTCAGAAGAAAAACGTTGCTTATCGGCATTGATTAAGTTACTTGTCACCTTTACTTCGTGTTACTAGCATGACTAACACAATCGCATTGGCAAACACACAAATATCAAAGATTCGACATAAAGACCACGTGTTTGCTCATTCATAAATTCTCTTTTCCTCGCGCCTTTTTACTCTCTTTAGTATTTTACGCATAGAATCGTGTGTGTGTGTGTGTGTGTGTGTGTGTGTGTGTGTGTGTGTGATCTAATCGATATAGTTATGGCGATAAATAGTTTTCAATAAGTATTGCATATGGGATTAAATAACAAAAGAGTGCTCGACTATTAAGACTGTTAAATCATGAAGGGCCATTAACTGGAAATAGTTTTAAATATTAAAGTTTTTTTGTACCTACAGACGATATCGTTTCGGGTGTACTCTCTCTCTCTCTCTCTATATATATATATATATAAGTATAAATCTGTATTTATACAAATATTATTGGTTTCATATGTACATACATGGGCCCACTTCTCTGAAGTCTTTGGTCTGAAGAGGTTGACTCTCAGCGAAGAGTACAACCGAAACATGTATGCACATATGTAACCAATAGTTTTTGTATAAATAAAAATGTATACTTATGAACAGCTCTACTTGTTATTGAGTACATTTTATAAACACTTGAGTTTCAACGGATTTACATCTACAGAAACTAATACAATACATTGTCCAGGAGGTTGACCATGCATCTATCCGATAATAGTGCTATAGCTAGACACCTTACTAATGAACATTCCTGTCCCCGCTCTCAAATCCGAAAACTTCTCGTAGACAATACTAAAATCCTAGAACATAATACTAATACTCAAAAACTCCACATACTAGAAGCTCTACTCATTAAAACTAAAAAACCTGCTATTAACAAGATTAATTTTAACACTAGCACTAATATACTTAAATGCTTATAATACCTAATAAACATAGTTAAATTTTCCCGCCATAATTAATTATAAATCTCACTCCAGGTCTTTACCTGTTTGTCATTATTCCACTGACGATGGACCCAGACGGGTCAGAAAGTACTCTGGACCAACATGCACACTATGGCAGTTTCATCAGCCAATTTCCTTCCGAGATTAAGATTTTAATCCGGAAAATTGAAGGGATCAACACTAAAATAGCCAGACAAAAATTGTCGGTTATTTTTAATAATACGTGTCTTAAAGAAAAAATGCTGCCTCGATACACACACACATATATATATATATATATATATATATATATATATATATATATATATATATATATATATATATATATATAAATGTTTTGAGGTACAACACTTATAAATACATTTAAAAAGAATGCGCGGAAATCTCTCAAATGCCCTTTCGACTATCATCTCGTCAGGAGAAAATCGATAGTTTTAATTAATGATAACGTCGAAAGGGCCTTTGAGAGATTTCCGCGCATTCTTTTTAAATGTATATATATATATATATATATATATATATATATATATAAGTTTGCGAAAATATATTTTTCATGTATACCAACCTCTTCAAAAAAAAATCCTGATGATTGTCAACATATAACAACAAGACATATATAAATAAAAAAACATTTCGCTACATTTAAAGCCCAGGATTTAATACATCTTATGAATCCTTTTTACAAGGCAAAAAAGTTGCTACAATTACATACCTGACATTTATATGTCTACATCGGATTTTTCTACCATAGACACATCAGAAAAGCCAGAAATGTCTCAATCAGAAAGAATACCTAGAAATGCGGCCAACAAAAGTCCAAAACACAGACTCACACGGAATCCATTTCATTCGAAAGAGATATTCAGAAGTCGATACCTAAATCGATATATATATATATATATATATATATATATATATATATATATATATATATATATATATATATATATATATATATATATATATATATATATATATACTATTAATAAATAAATATAAACTTACAGGCGGCGTCGTTTCGAGATTTAGCTCTCATCAGTGTAGGGAAGTGACAATTTCAGACTGTCACAGAGTGGCTTTCACCCCGCACGCTTTTATCCTCAAAGCCATAGGAAATTATCACGTTATACGGACAAATTAAGTTATATTACTGTCAATTACAGCGTAATCATTAAGACATACTAGAGGACTCAACGATCTTACTCGAATCTCTCTGTCTCTCTCTTTCTCTCTCTCTCTCTCTCTCTCTCTCTCTCTCTCTATATATATATATATATATATATATATATATATATAAATTGTAGTATTAACACAGCATGACATCACTAGCTATAAATGCATCGTTCCTGTCATTAACTAGAACACTCTCCTGACGTCATAGCCGCCGAATAAGTGTTAAAATTATCACTGTTTATCTAACTATTCAGCGGTGACTGTGTGGGTCTGGATGTCGGGAATTGAGTTGTCGGGGTTTCGAATCACGCGACCAGTAGTGAATAGTTATATCTCTATGCTGACGAGTCCAGATTAAAAGGACGAAACATAGACGTACATAGATAATAAACAACACAAATAATATATATATATATATATATATATATATATACATGTACATGACGTGTGAAATTAATAAGGCGCTGTGTTCATCAGCTTTGAATAACCCAGATCAGGCCAGAGCATAAACTTAATCAACACGGGCAGATGATTGAATTTCTACGTTGATAAGAATTTCCGCCTCAAAATTAATCATCAAAATAATTTGGGTGTGCAACTTTAGTTACCATGCGCATTCAAGTGTAAACAATCAACACACACGCACGAGTGCGCGCACACCTACTTAGAAATATATATACATACAAACATATATATATATATATATATTTATATATATACGATTCTCTGTGTCTCTGGCAATAGAAATGTAAATAAACACGCGCATACATTCGTAATACCCGTTGATTCACAAGACATTACTAATAACTTACATAGTCACATAACATAAATCATTCTCACCGCGTAATTTCTGCGCGCACACAAATAAATATGTACACACACGCGCAGACATATATAGTTGTAATTTTCTTCTAGAAACCTTCCTTCAATTGTCTACGGTCTCTCTGTACAAGGGTTTGTCAGGACAACCTGACATGAGGATACTTTGTTCTACAAGTAAACTGTGACCAAATATTCGAACTAATATAGTAATCGCAGCCGAAATAAAATCCCATCGACACGGCTATACACTGCCTCATACGATGAAATGGTGCACCTTCTCCATGTAATGTTACCTCAAGTAACAGTACTTAACTGGATACTTCACCAGACCAGATGAATTTTGTCCTGGAATCCAATAAAACCAAGCTGACCAAAAAAAAGATATACTATAACATAGTAAACTGGTCAATTGGGGAGAGGAAAATGAATGTTCCTAACTTCGTTACTAACTCATCGTTTGAGAGGTAAATGAGAACTTTAATAGTATATTCGAATATCTATGTATCTCATATAGAGATACGATATTATCTCCGGGAAGGGGCCCCTTGATTTCTAAGAACTTCGACTGAAGTAAAATGCAACAAAAGGAGATATATAATCTGTCTCATGTCTATGAAATTATATATATACATATATATACATGCACACACATTATATATATATATTTATATATACAGATAGAAGAAATAAGAGTGATAAACATGTTCGAATGTCCAAATTTATTTCAAATTTCGATTGTTCAATGCAAGGTGTATTCTGTAATAAACCAGCGTTCATTATTCTTTCCTTAAGCTAAGGCTTTTCAAAGATCGAACTATTATCATCAGAGGAGAAATACAGATAGATAAGTTGGCTGTAGAAAAGCCAAAGTTCAAATATTTAAAAAATATTATTAAAAAATGGGGTGAAAAAAGTTCGTGTAAAAAGGATATGTGGTTTGTCCAAATGGTAATTGCCAGTTGAAAAGGTGTCCAATGTAAAAGAGATTTTGGAGAAGACGAAAAAAAGAAAAATTTTCGTAGAGGCAGTATGGAGAAAGTGTTCAAAATGAAGTAAATCCAAAAGTGAAATGTTGAAATCAAATCGTAGATGGAGCGCACTTAAATGGGATTGATGTAAGAAAACTGGCCATTTTTTGTAACTTCCCGAGCCATGGTTGAAAAAGCGAGAGGAATTATTGGACAGATACGCTAGCGAGCGAATCCAAGAAAAGAACTTTGGCTTTTCTACAGACAACTTATCTATCTGTATTTCCCATCTGATGATAAGATTTCGATCTTTGAAAAGCCTTGGCTTAAGGAAAGAATAATAAACACTGGTTTATTACAGAATACACCTTTCATTGAACAATCTAAATTTGAAATAAATTTGGACATTCGAACATGTTTATCACTCTTATTTCTTCTATCTTTATAATTGCTCTATCTCGTATATTGAGCTTCCTTTTCACTATAGGTCCTATTTACTAACAGTTTACTTTTGGTTTCTATTTGGTTATATATATATATATATATATATATATATATATATATATATATATATAGAGAGAGAGAGAGAGAGAGAGAGATATATATATATATAGAGAGAGAGAGAGAGAGAAAGAGTAAGATAATATTTTAAAGATATAAATAATATCTTTAACCAGTAGACTATCAGGATAAAAACAAAGCTCAATATAGTTATGAGTTAAGGACGCAATATCACCTCTTGTTTTTAAACTTTAATTAAATCTGATTAATTTCTCATTTTATTATGTCATTCAATTAATATATATATATATATATATATATATATATATATATATATATATATATATATATATATATATATATATATATATATATATAGCGTGGAAATGAGACAGATTTTAAAAGATTTCTTTTCTCCGGTTAGCAAGACTTAGCGACTGATTGGCCATATTTCAGACTTGATTTTCCTTTGTTCCTGGTTCGGCACTCTTTCTCCTTCTTCCCCTCTTCGCCCTAACTGTCTCTCCAACCTTGTCGCCCCATCTCCATACTCCTACCACCTAATATTCACCGCGGCCCTCTCCTACTCTTCTTTGTCATTCCATCTTCATCTTCCTCTTCCTCAACCTTCTACATTCCTCTATATGTTAATTTCCGAACGGCGCCTCTCCCATCTTCCTACTACTACTATTACTACAACTACTACAACAACTACTACTACTACTATTACTACAACTACTACAACTACTACTACTGCTGCTACTACTTCTATTACTACTACTACTACTGCTACTACTGTCTCTCTTTCTACTTCTCTCTCTTCTAAATCCCGGTTGTCAAGCAGTTGGCCAGTCGTTCTGTCTGTTATTAATCCGTTTTTCGGCTCGCAACCGCCGTCGTCAGATTTCATTTCCCGTTGTCGGTTTAGTACCAAAAATCCAAGACTCAGAGTCGACTAACACTGACATCATCACATACAATAATAAAACAACAAAAAAAAACGCTTTCCCATTTTTACATGCGTTACTTATTCTGTCACGCGTTACTTAGTCTGTCACGCGTTACTTACTCTGTGAAATAGCATTCGTGACACTAAATGCGACACTTGCGACCAAGAATGTCCGTAATTGGCTCTGTCCGTCTGTGTTTATGTCAGGCTGTAATTTCAAATAGCATTTTCGTCGATTTCTCATGTTTAAAGTAGGAAATATTATCATAACGCATACATTCAATTTTGGGATCTTACTTTTCACGTCTGCAAGCATCCTGATAAGAAGAGCTGTTCATTGGTCTGTCGGCCTGTTACACTTAAATGTTCGTTGATCTGTCATGCTTTAATTGTAATCATATTGGTACCACTAAACGCAACTTATGAATGAATGTACCGAACTTGAGAGATAAACTTTAACTGCGGCATCAACTTACTTAAAGTATACACATTATTATTATTACTTGCAAAAATGTGTTCCCTCCGGTCGCTTATTTTTGCTAGTATAATATGACAAACGAACATATACTCACCGCCCCCCCCCCCCAAAAAAAAGGATGTCATTCCTGAGTGGATGTCATCATGACAACGAAACATATACTAGAGTACCCACACACCAAAAAGGAAAAGGTAATCCCTAGGAAGATATTATCATGACAACAAAACCGATACTATACTACACCCTCAAAAAAGGAGAAGTGAATGCCTCGGAGGATAGAATTATGGCAACACTACACCTCCCCCCGAATTTAGTATCAGCAGGAAGTACATTAGTCTAAATTAGTTTAGGAAATTTAATTTAGTATAGTTTCAGTTCAGATATAGTAGTACTAGTATAGTTGCGCTTTCAGCTACCAAATCTCCATCAGTAATCTATTGACTTACTAGTTATTACACGAAGCATTACCAGTATAGAATAAAAACACGTGGTGTTCCCTGGAGACTGACTTAAAACAAGTCTTTTCAGTTTATCAGTACAGTTTATTTTAGACACCATTGCAAATTACTTAATGTTCTCGCAACAGCCATTTACTATTGACTACTCGCTGATATTGGTTGATGGCTTTTGAGTAGAAATAATATTCTTTTGCATCCCAGTAATCTCAGTGCCCTTCTAATGGAGAGGTATGGGTTGTACTCTCTCTTTGGTCCCTTTTCAGAACATTTACAATAATTTTTCTGTGAAACCAACTGATGTTGGTGCCACCGCGAATTATTAAGGGCGGGGTGTTAAATTATGGGAGTCTACTTACATATCTACCCTGACACAGTAAGTTCCCATAAATTCGTATTATAATTATTTGTATTCACTAGGAGTTCTTACACAGGTCATCGTCAGTGATTGCTCACTCATAATTACCGAGGTGTTCCCTGAAGTCTGAGTGACAACAAGCATCCGCAGATTTCCAGTACTCCTCACCTCTTTTCGGTAACCATTGCAAATTGCATTGCGGTATCGCAGAAGCCGCTTGCCATTGATTTCTATTTGGTAACGACCATTGGTCTCCTCTGGGATCCGGGTGGCAATAAGCCTCCCCAAGGTCTCAGCACTCTCCGCACTCTTCCAGTAGAGGCTTGGTTAGTTCTCTCCCTCTTGGTCTTCCCATCCTCCTTGACTCTTTTTGACTATTTTGTGATGTATCAGCTGAGGCTGGGGCCATCACTTGGGGAGGGGGCAGTCAGTTTATGATTTTTTATTTAGAGTTTCAGTTATGCGGGTTGGTTTCCACATTCGAGTATTTTCCTTAAAATGTTTGTATCTCCATATTGTCTTTTGGGTGTAGTGCGTTGTGCATAGTCACTAATTGTCCAGTCTCCTGGTACAGGTGACTGGGTTATTTTTAGTCCAGCTTATGAATAGTCCAGAGTATATTATTAGTGATACTGCCTTAGTGTTTATTCGTTTTTCTATATTTATGCTGTATAATTTTGTTTCTAAGAGTTTCCTTGTTCTTCTCGGGTATTCTTTTTCAATCCTTTCTTTCATTACTGTAGATTTTCTGGTGTCTTCTTCCAGACCTCCCAGATATCTGTAGCTATCCTGTTTGTCTAACGCTCTCATGTCCACTTAGTTAGACAGTTCTATTGTTTCCAGTTTTTCCCTTTTCATCTTTAGCAGTGCCCACTTCTGCATGCAAATTTCAAATGGCTGAACATTTTAGTCGTATTTATTCGCTTCTCGAGTTTATTTGCAAATAGCTTCAGGTCGTCCATGTACATGAGGTGGTTTATTCATTGTTCTGTGGCTGTAAACTTGTATCATGCGTCACATTTCCTGAGTATGTAGTTGAGTAGCATCATTGCTATGATAAATATCAGTGGCGTTAGGGAGTCTCCTTGGAAAATTGCTCTCTATAATTTTTATCTCAGTCATGTGTTCCCCTCCAGCGGTCAGTTTCAGGCTCCATATTCCCAATTGCTATGTTAATGAGATTAATAATCCTATCGGGTATCTTATACATTTTTAAATAATCAATTATCGATGCTTGATGGCTTCTGTCGTATGCTTTCTTGTAGTCAATCCATGCCATAGATATTATTATTATTATTATTATTATTATTATTATTATTATTATTATTATTATTATTATTATTATTATTATTATTATTATTATTATTAGCAGCAAATATATGCACCCCCCAGATACACATATTTTATACTATTATTAATAAAAAACATTCTTGTTTTTATTTCTTCATATTTTGATAGACTTATTCATATATAAACACCAAGTTGCTTATAAATATAAATAAACCCCTTTTTTCAAAAATATTCACATTTCATGGAAGAGATATATGTCATAAAAAAATCGATAGGACGTCCTACGGAACTGGGGGAAAAAATCCATGAATACTTTCGACTTTTAAGGCGGAAATATATATGGTTTAAATAAAATATATTTTTAAACGGCTGTAAAATGTCGGTCCTTTCCCACTTTTTGATAATCCGATTCTTGTGAAGTTTAATCGAATTAAATTTCTGTTCATTACATTAATTGAATAATATTGTTTCAAATTATAACATAATAACAAATAATAATTTTAAAAGTTACGTTTGATCATGAATGTTTACAGGCGCAAGATACGTTGTCTAGTAATTTTACTATATAATAAGTAGTCCTTCAGAAAATTAGCTAAGGAGGTATTTGTTTTCATTTTTTTATTTCGTGGAAGTTGTACAATGACAAACATGCGAGATAAGCGCGGAAGAGCGGCAACATAAAAAGGAGAGAAGAAAACCCCCAAAAAGAAGAATTTCAAATTGCTTTTCATTTTGAAAAAGTTATGAGATTCGGTCACAAACGGTTAAAGGTAGACAAACATATGCAGTAAAAAAAAAAGACTTTGAAATCTACCCGGATGTATACTCGTATGAATCAAAAAGTTTCGAATTCTTACTTTATCCGATTGTGTAGAATGATGCACTCACAAGAGGCGTCACATGGAGGTTGTCAACATCCCCAGCATTTTTTTAGGAGAAGGGGTTCTAGTACTATTTAAAGCAAGACTTCAGCTGCTTGCCTGGATACTTGACCTGTCCTGAGAATCAAACCTTTATTATTATATATTAATGAAGAGTCTTTATAGAAGCCATTATCAGTAATCGCTCATTGCCAACAACTGAGCTCGGTTCCTGGAATCCGAGTGACAAAAAGTCTCCTCAGAGTTCCAGTACTTACCACTTTCTTCGATAGCTGCTGCAAATAACTTTGCTTTATCGTAACAGCCGTTTATCATGGGTTTCTCGCTAACGAGAGCAAATAGATTTCTGTCGTATTTCTGAATTTGAGTGACAATAAGTCTCCCAAGCATTTCAGTGTTCTCCATGCCCTTCCAGTAAATGGGAAGATTGTGTTTCCAGGCCTCATTCTTCTTGACCCTTCACGTCCATTTTGGTGGCACCAAAAATATCTGTGGCGTCACATATGTGTGCGTTTTCAGGGGGTGCAATTATTTCAGGGGCTGCAATTATTATTATTATTATTATTATTATTATTATTATTATTATTATTATTATTATTATTATTATCATTATTATCATTATTATTATTATTATTATTATTATTATTATTATTATTATTAATATTTACTCACTTTGTGTCCTCACACAAGTCATAACCAATGATCACTCACTGGCAAACAAATAGTTTGTTCTGCCTGGAGTCAGGGTTATAACAATTCGACCAATATTCTCGGTATCCTCTGTTTATTTCTAAAATAATTGCAAACCATTCAGTGCTTTCGCACCAGCCGTTTACCATAATCTTCGTATTTCAATCGTCCGGTTATCTTTCTTGAATTCCAGTACTCTCCGTAACTTTCCAGTCGAAGTGCGGATGGTCATGTTCGTCCTCCGTTGCCCCCCCCCCCCGAAAAAAAACTTTGGAAACGCACGTTCATGACAATTCCAACACATTGTTCTGTTTGAAAATATCTCTTCTACTTAAAGGAACGCCAGAGATAGAATACTATTTCTGCGACTACTACCTTGACACGTCACTGTCGCCTCCTTCCACCACTGTCACCTCATCTTTCCTTTGTTATTTCTCCGTAGACTCCGTTTTGTCCAGACGTCTGCCAAAGACAAACACACCCAAACTTCTTCGTTTTTCCACGGCCTTTCCCGATCAGAGAACGCGGAACACCCCGACCTTTTATCTTTCACACCCAGAATAGAAATGTTAAACTTTTACTCCAAAAACTTTCATTATGTTTTTCTTCATTACTCATTGTCAACTATTCCCTTATTGCATTCCCGGAAAGGACTTCACCCAAACTAGAAACATGGCTAAGCGTTAGATAATTGATTAGAGTGACTATTAAGATGCCGAAACTTGATTGGTTAACTAGCTAGCCGTGTATATAAAAACACCCGACAAAAATAATTTTAGCCTGAAGACTCCCCCCCCCCGGGGATGAAACGCAGAAGCCACTTGTGTAGCTTCATTGTTATAAATATTTTTTCATAACTTACTATATATATATATATAAAGAGAGAGAGATGGAGATAGAGAGAGAGAGAGAGAGAGAGCGAGAGAGAAAGAGAGAAAGAGAGAAAGAGGGTAAGAGAGAGAGAGGGAGGGGGCAGAGAAAGAAACGGAGACCGAATGATAAAGAGATAGAAAGAGAGAAAGATTGCGGAGTTTAAATATGGAATGAAAGTTTCAGACAAAATGAAATGTTAGTTTAATAACAGAATTGGTAACAGACTAATAAAAATAAGGACACACACATATCATTAATGTTTAACCAACATATTTCGGTAGAAATATCTTGGTTCAGATTTAATGATGCATTTTTTGTCTTCATTTATACTAGTCTGTTGATATGCTTATCCACTATTCCATAAACAAATAATATATATATATATATATATATGTATATATATATAGGCATTATGCAGATTATGACCCAATCTAACACTAACCACAACCCTACCGCTAAAGCTAACCATAACCCTACCCCTAGCCCTAACTCTAACCGTAACTCTATTCTTAACCGACGCCTAGTCGAGTTTAGCTTGAATCCTTAAGTAGAGTGTAAATGCACAACCACATAACTCACCTATAGTTAATATAGGCAAAGCCAAAATATAGGCATTAAATACTCTGAATGCTACAGTAATTCATATCAGCTCAATGGTTGAACAATTAAATCAAACAGAGCTATTGTAGAATAGATTAAGATAATATTTGCACATTATTTATATAAATTCGACAAATTCAAAAAACATAAATACTTTGAATTCATGAAACTGTGATTAATAGTGTGCTAATATTATTTATCTCAACCTCATCCCTCCCGTCTCTTTCTCTCTCCTCCCCTCTCTCTCTCTATCTCTCTCTCTCTCTCTCTCTCTCTCTCTCTCTATATATATATATATATATATATATATATATATATATATATATATATATATATATATATATATCAGAGCTAATTAACCTTTTCCTATTTGGGAAACCATATATGTATGAGTAGTGTTCTTCGATCCTAGACCACCACATACCGGTCTGACCATCGTCCTATCTGAAGTTTTCTTCTATTGAAATGACGCAAATTTCTCTGTTTGGATTAATGGTTAGTCATAACTTGCCACTCGTCGCTAAAAGACTAATTCTTTTAGTTTTGAAAACCCATATTCACACGGAAGTTCTAAATATATTACCGCTGAAGAATATGTTACAGATTGATCAGAAAGTATACTCGTTGTTTTATATCTCGCGTCCCTGACATTTTCATCTCTTTTAATTAGTGAGTCACCGCTTAGTAAGGACAAAAGCAACTCGGGGATATGTGTTAAAGAGATGAATCGATTTTTAGTTGAATGATGAAGACTATTTTGAGAGGATTGAAAATAATAAATAGGATGAAGACAATAAAATTACTCATATGTGCGGTTTATGACGAATATTTGCATTAGATTTGAAGAACATAATTATGTAGTTTAATAAAATGCAGTCCTATGTAACCTGTTCTATAGATAGGAAGTTCTTGGAAATACACTCTGTTCCTAGAAATTACGTTTGATTGTAGACAAACGGAGGAATAAGGAAAGTTTTTTGCATTTGTTGAAGAAGTCAAACAATAAACAATTGAATAATAGAACTACATAATTGGTTGTACTATTTAACTTCATAAACCAATCACATAAGAGTATGTCTTCCGCCAAATGTGAGTAGATTCCACTTTTTCCCCTTTTTTGGATTGCCTCGAACTTAATTCTTGTGGGGTCGCATCACAGTCACCACATATTACCAAGTTTTTGTGCTACTTTTTAAAACTTTTTCTTCTGAAGTCACTTATTTTGGGTCAATCCCCCGTTTGGCATTGTCAATTGTTGAGGTCCATATTTTAGGTTTTATATCTCCCGTGATAAACTGCTCTGGTAGCGAAACACATGTAGAATACATTGACCTTAGAACAAATACAAAATAAAAGTAAAATAACTGTTTTTGTCGTAATGAATCCTTGATTGAATGATATGTCTTGGAAAACACTCATAATATACATATAAATGCTCTGTACACAATAATCGGGTCTTATCGAGCTTGTTTTTATTGGCCTTGTTCCAGACTTTACTCAGTATACACTATTCTCCGTGAAAATCAATATATATATATATATATATATATATATATATATATATATATATATATATATATATATATATATATATATATATGAGCATAATATACACAATATGTATGAAAAAGACGAAAGTAAAACAAATTAAACACTTTTTTGATGATTTTCTTCCTGTTTAACTTGTTTCCCCATTTGTATTTTCAATACATATCTATATATGTATACACATCTATCTATCTA
>OY744516.1:234458083-234470583 GCA_963556195.1 Sepiola atlantica | reverse complement strand
GTCTTTAATTCCAACATGGTTTGATATCCACGCGAAGATGACTTCCTTTTATGCTTTCACGAAATTACGATATATTTCCAGTATATTGGGACAGCTAGAGAAGATAATGAGTCTATAAATATAACAAATATATTCATTGTATGTGTATATTGAATACGATTCATTGTAGGCGGGTTTTTTTTAAAAAGAAGAACTCTTACACTTATAGTGTCAATAAATTTTAGATCACTATTCGTTCTAGACGGAGATGAGGAATGTTTTATGCTTGATGGCTATTGTGAACGATTCTCTCCTGGTGGACATTAGAAACTATACACCCTTGATGGTTTTGTTAACTTTTAATAATATTCTACGATTTAGTTCAGTAGAATCTGATAGCAATTTCATTTACTTATATTATACGATTCAGTTTAGTAGAATCTGATAGCAATTTCATTTACTTATATTCTACGATTCAGTTCAGTAGAATCTGATAGCAATTTCATTTACTTATATTCTACAATTCAGTTCAGTAGAATCTGATAGCAATTTCATTTACGTATATACTACGATTCAGTTCAGTAGAATCTGATAGCAATTTCATTTACCCATATACTACGATTCAGTTCAGTAGAATCTGATAGCAATTTCATTTACGTATATTCTACGATTCAGTTCAGTCGAATCTGATAGCAATTTCATTTACTTATATTCTACGGTTCAGTTCAGTAGAATCTGATAGCAATTACATTTACTTATATTATACGATTCAGTTTAGTAGAATCTGATAGCAATTTCATTTACTTATATTCTACGATTCAGTTCAGTAGAATTTGATAGCAATTTCATTTACTTATATTCTACGATTCAGTTCAGTAGAATCTGATAGCAATTTCATTTACTTATTTTCTCCGATTCAGTTCAGTAGAGTCTGGTAGCAATTTCATTTACTTATATTCTACGATTCAGTATAGTAGAATCTGATAGCAATTTCATTTACTTATATTCTACGATTCAGTTCAGTAGAATCTGATAGCAATTTCATTTACTTATTTTCTCCGATTCAGTTCAGTAGAATCTGATCGCAATTTCATTTACTTATATTTTACGATTCAGTTCAGTAGAATCTGATAGCAATTCCATTTATTTATATTCTACGCTTCAACATTTATATTTATTTAAGTCTAGCTTGAAATCCTTACGTTCAAAATATTTATCGATGCTTTCAAATGTTTTCCTGACACAATAGAATCCAATTTCATGTAATATCAGCGTGTGAGAATATAAATCCTCAACATATTATGCGTATATCATAAGCTTTCTATGAAATAATGGCATATTTCCTTATGACAAAATATTGAGCGCTAATTTATAGAACATTCAACAGAAGAAACAAATACACCGGGATTGAATTCTTTGAGATGATCTTCGAAATGTTTTACAATTTAGATTTATAGCAAATTTGGGTGTGCTATATCCCGTGATATAACGAATATTGCTCAAATGTCCTAATTGTTATCGTAGCCAATGATGTATCTGTTAAGGATATCACTTTGTAATCTAAACTGCTTAAAATTAAAAAAAAGACTTAAAACACTAATTTGAAATAATCCTAAATATGTTATAATATTTGAACGTTTCCAAATAAAGGGTTACACACGGAATTGATACATTATATACACAGTTACAACTCCGGAGTCAATATTTGAAAAGCACCTCAATTACGTTTACACACCGGTTATCAAAAGCTCACCGACATTAAGCGACGTCGTTGCTGGTCAGAATTAGATGGGTGACAATTTGGGAATACCAGACGCGTACGTGGGTGGACGGCGATACTTTCCATTCAAAACACTTACATCGGAAAAATGGATGCCGACTGAGAACCGCAAATATATATTATTATTTATATGATGTGCATTGTTTATATATTTTATAACAGGTTAACAAGTATAGAGTGACAAAGCAGAAACTTGCTTATAGTGCGACTAAAAACGAAGTCTACATGCAATGCGTCATGAATGGTTAAATCCTTAGAAAATGACCTCCAATAGTTGAATAGGGGCATAAACAGATAGTAACATGTAATGCTACTAAGACAAAACTCCGTTGCTTTAATATCTATAAACACTGTTGTGGAACTCTCTTCCTGCTGACTGTTTTCCTCCTACCTATAATCTTAGTCTTTTCAAGACTAAGGTCAATAGGCATCTCGTGTCTTTGCGATAATTATATTTGTTTTTGTTAGCTCTTTACATCAAGTGGCTTTATGACTTTTCTGGAGCGATTTCCATTAAAAGCAATTGCCATGGCTAATAACAGGAAAGTACATTAATCAGTGGAATGATTTTTCTCATAATCTATATGAATGATTACTCGTCAAACAATATTGTTCGAGGTGTATTTAAGCAGCTAACTCGTGATTTAACCGGGAATGCGTTTTTTTATTGGTTTCGTTTGAGATTGTGTTGGCTGTGTTGCGGCATCTAAAACATTCGGGTGCATTTAGTACTACAACATAAAAGTGTGTCAAGCTACGTGTATTGCGATTTACTGAAGGCAAATTGTTACAGTCTGCATACCTCTGGTGAAACTGAGCCTTGATACATTTCGCTAGAATACAAGTGTTGCCCTGAACAAAATACCTGTTGATTCTGGACAACGAAGACGATATCATACTTCCCCTGGCGCCACAATGACGATAACCTGACTTCTATGTACAACGGTTAAAACCAGCTGCGCCACACATGCGAATGGGGTAGACAATAGTATTAAAAAGGATATAAGCTGTTTTTTACTTATCCGAAGCGTCAATAACATATGCGAACTTAATATCTGTGAACTAGGAAATTGTAATTTTCATGTTTCTCCCAATCAAGAGTGACCTACTTTGGGGAGCAAGATATCCCCACATTAATGTTTTTGACCTCGTTGGAAAGCATGTATATAGGGACACACCATATAAACACTGCTAACGTTTCCATTGTTCGAAAACAGGAAAAAAAGCTGGTCAGTTTACAACTACCCACGTGGTAGAATGTTATCAATACGCGAGTAACCACGTGGTAGAATGTTATCAATACGCGACTAACCACGTGGTAGAATGTTATCAATACGCGACTAACCACGTGGTAGAATGTTTTCAATACGCGACTAACCACGTGGTAGAATGTTATCAATACGCGACTAACCACGTGGTAGAATGTTATCAATACACGACTAACCATGTGGTATAATGTTATCAATACACGACTAACCATGTGGTAGAATGTGATCAATACACGACTAACCGCGTTGTAGAATGTGATCAATACATGACTTACCGCGTGGTAGAATGTTATCAATACACGACTAACCACGTGGTAGAATGTGATCAATACACGACTAACCGCGTGGTAGAATGTTATCAATACACGACTAACCGCGTGGTAGAATGTTATCAATACACGACTAACCACGTGGTAGAATGTGAGCAATACACGACTAACCGCATGGTAGAATGTTATCAATACGCGACCAACCACGTGGTATAATGTTATCAATACACGACTAACCGCGTGGTAGAATGTTATCAATACACGACTAACCATGTGGTAGAATGTGAGCAATACACGACTAACCGCGTGGTAGAATGTGAGCAATACACGACTAACCGCGTGGTAGAATGTTATCAATACGCGACTAACCACGTGGTAGAATGTTATCAATACACGACTAACCGCGTGGTAGAATGTGATCAATACACGACTAGCCGCGTGGTAGAATGTTATCAATACACGACTAACCGCGTGGTAGAATGTTATCAATACACGACTAACCACGTGGTAGAATGTGAGCAATACACGACTAACCGCGTGGTAGAATGTTATCAATACGCAACCAACCACGTGGTATAATGTTATCAATACACGACTAACCACGTGGTAGAATGTGAGCAATACACGACTAACCGCGTGGTAGAATGTTATCAATACGCGACTAACCACATGGTAGAATGTTATCAATACACGACTAACTACGTGGTAGAATGTGAGCAATACACGACTAACTGCGTGGTAGAATGTTATCAATACGCGACTAACCACGTGGTAGAATGTTATCAATACACGACTAACCGCGTGGTAGAATGTGATCAATACACGACTAGCCGCGTGGTAGAATGTTATCAATACACGACTAACCGCGTGGTAGAATGTTATCAATACGCGACCAACCACGTGGTATAATGTTATCAATACACGACTAACCACGTGGTAGAATGTGAGCAATACACGACTAACCGCATGGTAGAATGTGATCAATACGCGACCAACCACGTGGTATAATGTTATCAATACACGACTAACCGCGTGGTATAATGTTATCAATACACGACTAACCACGTGGTAGAATGTTATCAATACGCGACAAACCACGTGGTAGAATTGGCGCGTTTCTAGACGCGCTTTCACTCGTTATTTCCTCTCGTTTTGCGTCGACGACGCTGCGCACGTTTCCTTTGTTTTCCTTTAATTGACAGTCATTTCCTTCTCTTCCATTCATCGATTAGAATTTAACGCCATTCTCTGTCAGCGTAATTTATCTTTTCTTCTCGCTCCTTTTGTCTCACATTTCATTTAATTTTCCTATAACGTCCCATTGCTTCAATACGAGCAGAGATTGAATGTTTTCTCTTCATGTTTTGTTACGCGTTGTCTGCTTGTCTGTCTCACTCGTGTTTCCCTCTTTTCGTCGCTTCCTTCTCACCTTAAACTGTTTGTTTCCTAATCTTGTTTATTCTTTTATATTTTTAATGCGTCTTCACATCTCTCCCCGTCCGTACGTCCGTCTCTGGCGCTTTACTTTGAAACATCATTTCTATCGATAAACGCGTAGATCGAATAGACGCATCTTAAGAATATATGCGTCTCAATTTATCTTTTTATTCTTCTTCTTAAATTTTAAAATCTCCTTTTAACTACATTTCTTTCTTTATACATTTCCTTTTTTGTCTTTCGTTTCTAAACTTTTAATTTCTCTCTTTTCCTCTTTCTTTCTTTTGATTTCATTGTTTTCGAACTTTCTTGTCCTCCCCTTCCTCCCTGTTCTTTATACTTAATTACATTTTTCACATCCTTTTAATTCTTCGTTTTATTTTCTATTTCTTTCTGTGTTATTCGTTGAGCTTACTTTCATCTTGACTTCATATGTAATTTATTTATTTCGTGAATTGTTTGGATAATGTTTTAATCTTAGATGTTTTTCTCTCAACTTTTCGACCGATAGAACTTCGGACGCTTTTCTGGTGCGTCTTGTCAAACTCCTGAATCCTTCTGTCCAACTCGGGAATCTGAACAGAATCCCGAACGAAACCTTTTATTTAATTCATGCCGGTAACTTGTTCTTGTTCTGTCATCCATGACTGGGTAAAAGTCTTGAGTAATTCATTACTGTATTCGAAGTAATTTTTCGTACTGAGGATATAACCTTCAACTGATAAAAGACTGTCAATCAGAACTCATACAACTTAGCACTTATATCCGTTGTGTCACAACGGATATAAGTGCTAAGTAGTATGAGTTCTAATTGACAGTCTTTTGTCAGTTTAAGGTTACATCCTTGCGGAGGATAATAAGGTTTACAAATTCTGTGTAAAAATTAACACATACAGATAAAGATATTTCCTTAAACCGGTTAGAAGTCTTAAGTAATTGATAATTGTATTCTTAGTATCGTCCGTACTTAGGATTCAACTTAAACCTCAATAAGACTGTCACTTAGAACTGAGTATTACTTATCGCTGATATCCGGTTAGCCACGGTGTTTTAGTTCGACATAAATAGTACTGATTCGCGAAGATCCATCTGAAAAAGGCCAGAAATTACATCGGCCGACACATTGTATAGAAAACATCGAAGATAAGAACAGTAGTTCAAGTTATCAAAATAATTCAAATTATTCATCCTCATCTAATTTTTTTCTTTTTTTCATTTTTTTCGTTTTTCTCTTCATCTTTTTTCGCTCTGTCTCGCCATTTCTTATTTCTATTTGCAACATTTTAATGTGCTTATAAGAGATGTATATCTCTTATTATAACTATTTGAAAATGCAGATGCATTTAATAACAACTTACCAGTAGTACTGACACTCTTAATTAAAAAATATGTTATCAGTGTTTCATTTGTTCTACTAATTATATATTTTAATTACTTTAAAGAAATGATTTAAAACTTCGTAGAGTGAAATAACGTAACTGCATAGTTCCGCACACATATTTGATGTTATTTCTATTAAGGATTACATTTAGTTCTCTTACTGTCTACTTATATGGTTCTTTCTCTGTTAACTGATATAACACCCTCTTTATTTTTTGGTATATGTCAACGTATGTGAATTTTTGTATATTTCTTTCTCCGTATGCAGACATCGCTCTGCCTCTAGTTTAAACAATGCTCCCTTCTTCCCTGTGCATGCGTGTAAATATGCTGCTAGGTACTATTGCAGTTCAAAAGCGAACACAAAGGTCACTGCTCTGAGTTTGTGATAACCATTGACAAATAAAACGGTTCATCCGTCAACTTCAGTAATGGGTTTATGGTTCCGTTAATAATGGTTTAGAATAGCGACGTGTGCCACCATTCTGAAGACTTGATAAAGTCATTGGTACGAAGTAAAGGGCCACTTATAGATGTGGACAGATTTTGTCTTTAATCATCAGTTAGTCAGCTTCATTACTCTATTGGGTATTAGTTCAATTACCACTTACTACACCTTCATACAGGTAACTTCGCTTCATATCTTACCTAAAATTCGTTATTGAATGATTTATACAAAGTTGGTTTTCGGAAATAGGTTTATGATTCTACTTGTTTATACATTTATATACACATATATATATATATATATATATATATATATATATATATATATATATATATATATATATATATATATATAGTTTATATATATATATATATAGTTTATATATATAGTTTATATATATATATATATTTATATATATATATATATATATATATATATATATATATAAACTTCATATACACATTAAAACCGTCGCCAACTTAATAGGTCCCTCACTATCAACCAAGCTCTAGCCCCTGTCCCAGCGCCGCAATGTTGCGTCCTTGTGCTTGTTTCACAAATACTTCAATGGTTTGTGCTCCGATGAGCGGGCTACTCAGGTGCCCCCTCGACGTAAATACACCAGACCAACTCGACAATCAGCTAAATCGCATCCATTTACTGTGGAGGTCCCTAGATGCCGGAGATCCTTCTACTCCAAAGCTACTTTCTCTCGTGCTGATGGCTTCTGGAACTCCCTCCCTGCATCCTTTTTCCCCGACAGTACCGACATGCAGAGGTTTAAAACTAATGTAAACAGACATCTTGCTACACTGCCTCCAAATTAGGGTGACACCCACAACCTACACCCTAATTCTCAGTGACCACTTACGTCTACAGTGGCTGCTTGCCCGACTTGGGTGAAATATGTTAAAAAAAACACAAAAAAACAACGTCTACACAAATGCTCAAGAGCAAATCCCCGGGACTGATTGATTTACCAATTACTAATCAGTCCCGTAGAATGAATTAATTAATTTATGTAGACGGCTTTAATGTTTACATAAAGTTTATTCATAAAGCTCGACCTTGTATTAAACACTTTTGAAAATACGTTTAATTTTATTAATTAATATATATATATATATATATATATATATATATATATATATATATATATATATATATATATATATATATATATATATGGATTCGCTTGCTCGAATAGCTCACCAATAATACCATTCGCTTTTTCTCTATGGCCCAGGAAGTTATCAATAATGGCCAGTTTTTCTCACATCCATTCCATTTAAGAGCGCTTGGATTTACTTCATTTAGAGCACTTTCTCCATACTGCCTCTACGAAAAAAAAATGTTTCGTCTTTTCCAAAATCTCCTCTTCATTGGACACCTTTTCAACGGACAATTACAACCCGGACAAACCACATATCTGTTTTACTGAACCTTTCTTTCACTACATTTTTAATAATATTTTTAAAATATTTGAACTTTGGCTTTTTCTACAGCCAACTTATCTATCTGTATTTCTCCTCTGATGATAAGATCTCAATCTTTGAAAAGCTTTGGCTTAAGGAAAGAATAATAAGCACTAGTTTATTACAGAATACACCTTGCATTGAACAACCGAAATTTGAAATAAATTTGGACATTCGTTACTTGTTTATCACTCTTATTCCTTCTATCTCTCTCTCTCTCTCTCTCTCTCTCTCTCTCTATATATATATATATATATATATATATATATATATATATATATGTATATATTAATATATATATATATGTATATATATATATATATATATATATATATATATATATATATATATGTATATATATATAGAAATTGGTAGTTTGCTGTAAGCATTGCTGGGAGTAATAATAAAAGTTTTTAAAAAGGTTGAAGGCAATGCGAAGATCCGGATTGCTGGAAGCTGTGAAGAACAAAAACAAAACAAAACCGAAATAAGTCGGATATAGATCGAAAGGTTTGTTTATTTTTTGTAGACAGCAAGGGTGTTAGTTTGTAATATCCGGGTTATCAAGAATCAATTTGATATATTTCGAGAGATTTCTTTTCTCTTTCTTTTTCCTCTCCTTGTCAAAAATAAATAAAAGAAAAATCCCGGATACCGAGAAAATGCCAGGAGCGCTGGGGGGTTAAACCGGAAGTGTTCAGGGTAAAGTATTCAGAGGAAAATTAAATAGATTCTTTTTTTTTTTTTTTAATATATATATATATACATATAGATATTTTTTTAATATATATATATATATACTTATATATATATTTTTTTTAATATATATATATATATATATATATATATATATATAGTCATCTGTATACATTGTTCTATTGTATCACCTCTTTACAGAGTGGCTTTTAAAACGAGATCAAAAATCAGTCGTGATAAAGGAAGAGTCATTTTAATGCATGTAGTTTATGAAAGAACTATGTATTAGAAGCCGACATCAAGCAATTCTCCTAAGAGCGCTCAAAAAAGTGTGGTGTCTATGTAGTCGTGCACAGATAGACTGTGCTGCTGTATCACAACTTTGTATATCGCTAGATTATCAACTGCTTCAAACCAAGATTGAAACCCGATCTCCCTATTATCAGTTGCTCACCATAAAACGATATAGATTTTATTGTTTTCTTATTCATAAGATCGGACTTTGTTATTCAATTCAATATTTTCTTGTGTTAATTGAAAACAACTTGAGGCACAACATTAATGTCTCTCTTGGCGTAACTATTGACTATTTCCGTCTAAGCTATTTTGATTAGAATAGAGTTGGCGCTAAAAATAGAGTTTCATGCTAATAGCAACAGAAACAAGTGCACGTTTTTCTAATAATAGTTTCATACGAGATCCGAGACATCTCTATGTCAAATCGCCCTGTTTCGAATAATGATTTATACAAAATTGGCTTTCCGAAAATAGGATGCAACACTCAACATGTTTGCCGGGTTTCAAAACGTTCGATATCTATATTCAGTTTAGAATGGATTTACAGTCTTGCCGTACAGTACATGGACGAAAAAACGTAAATATTTCTAGACAGGTGCTATTGAGTTATTGCATACGCATGGGTTATACAGGATGATTGGAAAGTAACTCCCTATTATTAAGTGCTAATAATTTATTACTGAAATATAATATTTACAAGAAATGAATATGAAAAGAAAGTGTATAGCATAGGGTTTTATTAAAAATTAGATATTGGTGCCAGCATTCGCCACTAGTTTTTAAAGCTGCCTTATTTGACCACGAACTTTTTTTTTCTTTTTTTTACCAATGGATCAATAGGCTAATATCACATTCGAAGATTAATGTCAACGAGATGGATAGATTGACAGATTAATGGTGATGAATACTATGAGAGTATTGAAAACAGCAATGGCCCAGAAAAACAGCATTTCTTACCCATTGTCAAAAACATCAATGTGGGATCTAAAGAAATAAATAACGCGCAATTCATAACTCTCGCTACCACCAATTCATTTCTTGTAAGAATTATATTTCAGTAATAACTTACAAGTATAGGGTGTTACTTTCCAATCACACTGATATATATATATATATATATATATATATATATATATATATATATATATATATATATATATATATATATATATATTAATTACCTACAGACATCGATGTTTCATGCTTACGCAATCTTCAGTGCAGGAAGCTAATTCTTGACGGTCGACGTGCGCGAACTCCGATCACAAATCGCCACTGATTCGCAGTCAGGAGAGTTACCAGTTGGCCACCAGAAATTAGCTTGGAATTTAGGAGGAATTTAACTTTTTAAATACCAAGTCGGCGAGTATTCACAACAAGCGGCGAATAGTGATAAACAACACAAACAAATCGTGTTGGATCTCACAATGAAGCTAGTAGTACTGCTTTTTTATAAATTCATTTTTTATTTATACAGAAATGTACATGGTCTGCTACACTGGCATGTCGTTGTTATCGATCAACAGCTGTTAGAAATTGAAATGTTATGATGCATATAGGGCGTTACTTTCCAATCGCCCTGCATATTCATATAACATTTATAGATTCACTACAAAATGACGCAAATATGTGTTTTATATTCTTTATTATTTATAGATTTACTACAAAATCAGGCAAATCTGGTAGTTTGGTATGGTTTGGTAGTTTTGTTTTACGGCATATCAACCCTTTTTGGGTTATTTAATGCCGAATCTGGTCATTATAGTGAAAGTTTTTATGCTTCAAGTTCTTTATATCTTCAAATGTTTAATCAGGGTTTTTGGTTTGGTAGTTTTGTTTTACGGCATATCAACCCTTTTTGGGTTATTTAATGCCGAATCTGGTCTTGTGTTCTTCTCTTTTTTGTTTCTTTCCCCTTTTAATATCTGTTTCTATTTAACCCATAGTTGGGACCCTAACAGGTACTACCACTCCGGGTCAGGGTGGACCTGGGAGCAATGGTAATTAAGAGGAGGCTCCACATTCCCCAAAGTCCGTAAGCCGGATCTCACCATCGGATGTAGTTTAAGGTCATATCCAGGACCGGGAGTAGGGTAGGAAAAATAAAAATAAAAAAGGGGAGGGAGAAAGGGAGAGGGGCTGTTGTTTTTGTTTTTGGTTTTGTAGAACATAATTAAGTTTTACAAAAAAAAACAAAAAAAAAAACGTCAATGTAGGTGAATTTCGTCTCAGGGAGCCACAGGGCAGTCTGATCTGGTATCACCAGAGGCAAATCTGTGTGTGAGAAAATATAACAACGATCAGATATAAACAATCGACATGACTTTAAACCAACCCGTCTTTCGCTTATCGCTCGCCCTAAAAGTTTAATTTATCGAAGGCAAAACGTTTAAAACAAAAGTAAAATAATTCATGAAAACGAATGAAAAAGAGAGAAAAAAGTAGAGTCGATTTGACTTGGAATTTAATAGAAAAAAAGGGGGAACGATGGATCTTGTACAAATAAACAAATAAATATCTAAAAATAAATGTCAAAATAAACAGCAGCGTAGTATAAAAAAGAACGAAAAAGAATGCAGATTTTAAATAGAAATGAAATTGATCACTGAAATCGAAATCGGAAATGAAAGTGAAAGTGAAAGTAAAATGCAAAATCATAAAAAAACCGAACGGATATTCTTAAGATGTCTCCATTTTTATCTATGCGGTTAACGATAGTAATGCTATTTCAAACTAAAGTGTGACGGACAAAACATTGCTACTTTAGATTAAAGCGTGACAGACTAAAAATTGCTACTTCAAACTGAAGCGTGACGGCCCATACAAAAGTGTGACGGAGCAAAAATTGCTAAATTACAGTGAAGCTTAACAACAAAAATGCTATTTCAAACAAAAGTGTGACAGCCCAAAAATGCTTATTGTAACTGAAGCGTGACAGACCAAATCATACTAATTCAATTTTAAGCGTGACAGCGCAATCAATTTAACTTAAACTAAAAGGTGACAGATAGAAAATGCCACTTTTAATGGAAACGAAACAGATAAAGAATGCTAATTTAAACTTAAGCGTGACAGACTATATACATGTTATTTACACAGAGCCTTGTATAGGTAGACGTGCACGCAGCTAAATAAATACAAATCGACGAAATGCCTGAATCAAAATCGAATGAATAAAATAAATTCTGTGAAAGTAGTAGAACAGAAAAAGTCCCTAATAAAGTTTAAGGATAGAAAGATTAGAATAAAAACCAAAGCGAATATCGACGAATAGAACATAGCGATTCTCAAATGAAATTTTACAGACAAAGACACGTGAAGAAAGACTTGATTCTCGTTGCCGGCTTCGACCGTTTCAATATGCCCTAGACTTTATCACGTTTTTCTTTGTTGCTTATTTTGGTCAGAGCTAGACAATTGATTAATCAATCAAAAGAGTCTACGGTAGTTAGTCTGGATCATTAGGTTCAT
>OY744516.1:234438083-234453083 GCA_963556195.1 Sepiola atlantica | reverse complement strand
TTGTTGATTCCTCGGAGATTAAAATATCAGACCTCGACTCACGTCATTCTTATAAGCCCGACTCCCACTCGTTCCAAGGCATTCGACTTGACCAATTTTAATGAAGCCCCCCCCCCAAGAAAAAATATATATGATCCTGTTACTCACTTATTAGACTGAACATAGTAAACACACCAAAGTGTTATTTTATTAGGGTTTCAAAGGTAGAAAGCAGAAGCTCCGACTTCTAGGGTTTAGAAAAATCCGACCCCAACTGTTTATCATGATTATTTGTTAATTCTTCGGAGATTAAAATAAATCTGACTCCGACTTCTAGCATTTTTACGAGTCCGACTATGACTCCGATTCCTTCTAAAACCGCAAACTCCGACTCCGCAACCTTGATTTTCTTCACAAAAACTGATAGAATTAATGCATTTTGATGAAGTCTTCAGTATTTAAATTCAATAAATTACATGCTTGTTTTCTTTAATCTAACATAATAATGACTTTTTTCAAAAGAGTGGAAATTTGGCATAATTCTGGAACCTGATTAACGCAAGTGTTTATTAAAGTTTTTTTTGTGGTAATATATTATTACTGCTAAACGCGACCCTATATTAATTTTCCGTCGCCATGCCACAAAATCAATCAAAAGAGGCTTCAATCGAACTGCTGAAAGCATTCTTTGCCGGTAGTTACCCCGTCTCCGAGCCGGGACTTTTGGAGTTATGTGGCACCGGCCTTTGTTGTTGAATGTCGCTAAGGAACAGCACAACACTAAACCAACTTATATTCTAGTTCTTATTCTCGTATTTATTTAAGCGCCCTCATCGATATTTGGTTCGCTGCTTTGTGTGTAAGGTGCGCGTGGAAATATTATTATTATTTTCTTTTTTCTAGTCTGTTATTATATGTTATATATTCGTAAAACTTTTTTATTCGAAAGTTGTTGAAGCTTTTCAAATGTGGAAGAAAATATCATTTCAGAATTGAATTAAAGTGTAAATGCAAAAGTCAAATGATAATTTTCTAACATAGTTTTATGGGAAATAAAATTATGTTCTTTCCTGTTCTTGTGGTTTTTTGTGTTTGTGCTCTTGTTATTGTTGTTGTTGTTGTTGTTCATGTTTCTTTTCTTCTTCTTCTTTTTCTTTTTCTTCATCTTCTTTTTCTTCTTCTTCTTCTTCTTCTTCTTCTTCTTCTTCTTCTTCTTTCTTCTCCGTCTTCTTTTTTCTTCTTTCTTCTCCTTCTTCTTCTTCTTCTTCTTCTTCTTCTTCTTCTTCTTCTTCTTCTTCTTTTTTCTTCTTTTTCTTCTTTTTCTTCTTTTTCTTCATGTTCTTCTTCTTCTTCTTTTTCTTCTGTTTCTTCTTTTTCTTCTTCATCTTCTTTTTCTTCTTCTACTTCTTCTTCTTCTTCTTCTTCTTCTTTTTCGTCTTCTTTTTAGACTTCTTTTTCTTTTTTCTTTTTCTTCTTTTTCGTCTTCTTCTTCTTCTTCTTTTTCTTCTTCTTCTTCTTCTTTTTTCTTCTTTTTCTTTTTTTTCTTCATCTTCTTCTACTTCTTCTTCTTCTTCTTCTTCTTCTTTTTCTTCTTCAACTTCTTTTTTTTCTTCTTCTTCTTCTTCATGATATTTATGATATATTTGTTGAGTCATATATTGCTTAACAAAAGTATTCGGAGAAATTATGACATATACGCCTACCATCCTTGAAGTTTTGCATACGTAATACAGTGAGGAGAAACAATGTTATTCAAAGTAGTAATAATAATAATAATAATAATAATAATAATAATAATAATAATAATAATAATAATAATAATAATAATAATAATAATAATAATAATAATAAGTTAATGCAGCAAACAAACCCAAAGACAATATGTGGGGAACGCAGTACACTGGGAACTATGCGAACGACTGCATTTTGAGCACGCGGACAAAATGGTCCAAAAATAAATCAGAGACAGTATTGGAAAAGAAAAATCACAAACTCCTTTGGGACATGGAAGTGCAAACAGATAAGCTCACACAAGCAAGGACGCCGGATATCATAATTGTCAACAAAAAAGGAAAAATCCCGCCAAATTGTAGATTTTACCACAAGACCACCGAGTGAAGATCAAGGAGACGGAAAAACGAAGCAAATACACGGATCCAGTCAAATAGATGTTACAACAAGAAATAAACACAACTACAGAAAGAACACAACTACATGAACCGAAGACCAAAAACTGCAAAAAATTTCAAAAAGTGATGGCATCAGTCTCGGCTTACAAAATACTCGTGATGGGCCAAGGAGGATGAAAAAACCGAACAGGGATGGCACTGATCAGACTTTCACGGGAAGAGTGCAGAGAGTGCTGGAACCTTGGGGAGGCTTATTGCAACCCAAATTTAAGGGGAGACCAATGGTCGTTACCAACGAGAAATCAATGGTAAGCGACTTCTGCGATACTGCAAAGTACATTTGCAATGGTTATCGAAAAGAGGTGGAGATTACCGGAAATCTGATGAGGCTAGTTGTCACTCAGACTCCGGGGAACACTACCGGTTATTATCAGTGAGCAATCACTGACGATTACTTGTGAGAACTCCTCATGAGTGCAAATAATACTACTACTACTACTACTACTACTACTACTACTACTACTACTACTACTACTACTAATAATAATAATAATAATAATAATAACAGTTGGTACTATAAAAATGACAGTTGAGGATATGAGAGAATGGAAAGACCTACGAATGCAAGTAACATTAAGGCCCTGAATGGAATGGTGCTTAGGGTACTATAACATGCTGAAACGTATTGTCAGTAAAATTCAATAGAAACCAATAGGTTACCAGCGACATAGAACAGTGACATACAACTGGTAAACGTATGCTCCGGGAATACCAAGCGAGTTGCAATGGTGACGGAAAATATTCGAAAGTAGAGCGCGCTGGAACATTGGGGAGATATTTTTACACTTGTTATTTGGTAAATATTAACAGTCACCATTCTTCTGGTGAGAAGACTAAACTAATGATAACAAGCCGCGCGTGCGTGGTCCCCCTCTGTATGTGACTCGATGTGACGAGTGTAAAATGCAATAAATCTGGACAATTTGGGGCATTTTTGACCCCCCTTTGACCCCCTGGGGGCACGAACAACAATTCTTCTGAGGTCAAGGATGCTCATTTTATATCCAGAACCATTGCCTTTACATTTTGGCCAAGTTTCAGAAAAATTGAATGAATGGATCAAACGTTATGGGAGAAAAGGGTCACTTTTTGCCATTTTAGGGGGCTTTTGACCCCCTTGGGGCGCGAACCAGATTGTTTTCCAAGGTCAGCGGTACGGATTTTCTATTAGGAACAATTGCCTCCACATTTTGCCCAAGTTTCAGAGAAATTGAATGGATGGATGAAAAGTTATGGGGCAAAAAATGTCATTTTTTGCCATTTCGGGGACTTTTGAGCTCCTGGGGGGCTAACCAGATTTTTTTTAAAGTCGGAGAATGTCACTTTCTAACCTGACCAAAGTTACAACTTCATGCAAAATTTCAAAGAAATTCAATGGATGGTTGCGGAGAAAAATCCTGACCGACGGACGGACATGCCTCAAAACATAAGTCCCCCGATTTTATTAAATCGGGGGGACCAAAAATATCAAAATACACTTAAGACGCTCTAATTTACATACACAGACATACGCACTCATAAACGAGATGGGTGGTCGACTTGCTACCACAAGTCAACCCCAAATAAAGATCATTTAACAATGTCTGAAATTTCTTTTAAAATGCGTATCTCGTTAATATGACTCCTTCATGGGATGTCTATTCAACTCGTATGTTAAATTATACACAAAAAAAAACGAACTAAAATGGCTCCGTTTCCATGTGGTCAGAGACGCGCAGTAACCACATGTTTCTGCGTAGGCCCAGATCTCAATTTCGTCACACTCGTTCATTAAAAACATCTATTATTGCAGCCGCTGCTACCCTCGATGCAACTAAGATCTACAACTTCGACTGTTGTGCATGGTTGTTCAACTATTGCAACTGATAATTCGGCGCTTTCTACTTTTAGAATTGACATCATTGCTGCATTCTTTGTTCTTACTTTTACCATCTGCTACTTTTCCGAGTCAAATAAGCACGATTCAGTCGATTATTGCACTAGTAGACATACCGGTAGTCGCTTGGGCCCGACACACTTGTAGGGGCGGGGGGTGCGTGATTGACGTAAACAACACCGGCGCGACGTGCAGAATCTGCTATACTAAGTTAAAATCCTTTCGACTCTATTCCGTTCAATTACCCACTAGTATAATAAGGAAACGTATGAACCGGATATAACTATCAAGCTGTTTTCAATGAATCGTATGTAATTGGTCATTTACAATAAACACCATATATCCGCATTAAGTAGCATTAAAAGTATAGATATGCCATAGACTAGGTCTACAAAAATAAAAACGATAAAAATAGCAGTATTATAAAGTGATATATTGTCTGCAATTACGTATTTGGCACTGTGGGAAAGAATATTCAATTAATCATTATCACGAAGATACCTAATCAACAAAATTAAAATAATGTAAACATACTACAATAATTCTTACAAGTAAATTATTAATATACTTACTTTACTTTATTCATGGGGTGAATTTTAAACAAAAATCCATTATATAGATTACTGTGTAACAAAACATCTCTGTAACTTTCGTTAATTCTTTGAATAAGGGTAATCATGAAATTGTCTGTAAGATCGAAACACTAAGGAATTTATTGCAGTACAATTTTGTTTAACTCATATATATATATATATATATATATATATATATATATATATATATATATATATATATATATATATATATGTGTAATCTTCAGTGTAGGGGGATGTTTATTCTTGCCGGTCGAAGGATTCGAACTCAGTTTTAAAGTCACCTCTGACTCGCAGCTTAATATCTTACTCACGGGCCAATATCTATTAGCATGAAAATGTAGAGAATTCAAACTATATAAAATGTCCAATCAGCGGACATCAATAGTAAGCTGAGTCAGACAATGTTAAACAACAACAGAGACTGAAATATCGAGTTACGCCTAGTGTGACTGCTTTTTATTAAATTCTCTTTGAGGCTCAGTCCTTGTATTTAAGGGAGTGATACTATTTTTTCAATAACTATTTATTATTACCTACAAAACCGATGTTTCCTGCAAGCTTCAGTGGAGGAGATTGTAATTCTTGCCGGTCGAAATATTCGAACCCAGTTGCACAGTCACTTCTGACTCGCAACTTATATTCCAACCCTAGGCCAACATCAATTTGCATGGAAATAGAGAAAATTCAAACTCTATAAAATTTCAAATCAGCGGATATATACAGTAAGCTAAGTCGGACAGTGTTCAATAATAACAGAGGCTGGAACCTCCCATTAAGTCTACTGTGACTGCTTATTATTGCATTCTCTTAGAGGACCAACCTTATATATATACATATATATATATATATATATATATATATATATATATATATATATATATATATATATATATATATATATATATATATGTATGCGTGTGTGTGTGTGTGTAGCGAGAAAAATATATAAACACAGAAAATAGAGCGGCTATAATTATTTCTGCTGTCATTGACAGGTTTGTTCATGCAGGAAATAAAACACAACACATTTGAGAGAATATCGGCGTGGATACACCTGCTACGTCTAGCAACACTAACGAGTTGTTATACGACGAAACATCTATCTGTGAATGACGATAGATATATATATATATATATTTATATATATATATATATATATATATATATATATATATATATTTATATATATATATATAGTTCTGCCCTTGATAAGATGCCGTAATATGCATTGAAATGTTGGTTGATTGACGTAAGGCTATAATATTGTTTATGCAATATATATATATATATATATATATATATATATATATATATATATATATATCACCTCTAGTTAACGATCAGGATTTAATATGAAGATCAGAGAAATAGATCGAAATAATTTTGTTTCTAACAACATGGCCCAATACATGACCTATCGGACTAGAAAAATAAATTTTTTATGCAATCTTTCTATAAAGAGAACTGGAGAAACATTAGATTCCCATCATATGTAGTAATTGTTTAATACTGAATAACAAGTCACTGAAACAATATCTGTTATCTCATAGGGCCAACAATAATTGCGCTAGGTAACGATGCTTTATAACTATCATATATATGTGGTGATTTTGTCTTTCTGATTGTTTAGTGTTGCAATTAAAAGTAAAGCTCTCTACCAAGAACGCATAACCTTTTACGGGTAATATATTTCGTGCAATTCAGTGGTTTTATTTACAATATTATCGTAGGTTCTTCGTTTCAGCTGGACACCCTTAAAGAGCAAATACGATATTTCATATTATTTCATTCATAATTTATATTCAAAGAAATTAACAACATCGTTACACGCGTATGAGTGCACGTGTCGTCTTCATTCATATCACAGTGTTAAGAATCATTGTCCGCTTCCAGTAGCGATAATGCAACACGCTTCGTAAAAGAATGAAACACTCTAGGTAGCTGATAAAGTCTACTTTGGCATATATTGTTCACTTTCTTTGTAGCTTGTGTTGATTAGCCACACTGAAGAACTGTGATACCACGAAACAACAAGTCTCTCTCTCTCTTTCTCTCTCTCTCTCTCTCTATATATATATATATATGACATATTTTGACATATTTTGACCCAGACACACTTCACAGTTAAAAATAAACATGTTGAAGCTAATAAGTCAAGCCATCATCCCATTCACTTCGCGTCCTTTGAATGAGACAGCCTGATGGTGATAACGACATGACCAGAATCATGATTTTCATTGTCTGCTTATTCGCATCTACAGCCAGACCCAAGTCTGGACACCTTCTGACAAATTAATATTCTGTATGATTTTTTTCTAAATTGTTTGCTTTATCCTGAGGAAGTCTTTCAATAAAGACGAAACGTTGATGAATACATCAATAACATAGTTTTTGGCTTTCCTTTTTTATTTCCCATTGCGTCGGATCATTTTATCGCCTGTTATATATATATATATATATATATATATATATATATTATATATATATATATTATTGTATTTATTTAAGCAGCATTGTTTCATTTATATAAACATCGTTAAAAATAACAGAATTCGTCTGTTTAATGATACTTTTTTGTTTTTTTTTTAAATTTTTCTGATGGCCTTTTTTGTATTAAAATCAAAATATATTTTTTTAAATTTTGATACAAAAGAAACCATCAGAAACCTTGAAACACAAGGTATAATCAACCATGTATATATATATATATATATATATATATATATATATATTGTGTATTTAGGCAGCAATTTTTCATTCATGCAAACATTGTTAAAAATGACAGAATTTGTCTGTTTATTAATACCATTTTTTTTTTTTACATTTTTCTTATCATCTCAATCGTATTAAAATCAAAAGCTATTTTTTTCATACCAATACAAAATATACTATCAGAAGAAGCGAAAAAATAAAAAGGTGCAATTAAACAGCCGAATTTTGTTATTTGTAACAATGTTTGCATATATATATATATATATATATATATATATATATATATATAGTGAGTCAGAGTTATCAAAGAAGAGTCAACACATTTAGTACAACTATTATCTATTTGAAAGAATCGTTAGTAGAAGTTACTCAATACAGTAAAGAAAATAGCAATCTTAATAATCGTAGTAATGAACTTGGAGAAGATAGTCAATAAGTAGTATCAGATTTAGTAATTATGACTAATAACTAGTAACATTAGTCATTACTTATTACTTCATGACTTTGTTTTGTTTTCGATAGAGCGTGTGTTGAAACGTATGGCGCGTGTTTTGTTTCTTTGTCTGTTCAGCGTCCAGACTCTTTGTTTAAACCGAGCTGTTACCGGCTTCGGCGCGAAATAAAAGCGTGGTAAAATCGGCAACTCGTGTTTCCCTTTCATTATCAATTATTTTAAAAAGGGGCGTTTTCTTCTTTTTTTTTCTCATATTCAATCATCATTAAATTCATTTTCTCATTCGTTTATTATATTTGTTTTTATTCGATCTTTTAAGAATGGTTTATTTTCATTACACTTTTATTTTTATTTTTTTCAAACTATTTTTCGCTTATATGATTTTTGTTTTTGTTCATGTTGGTTATACTTTATTTCTGTTGTTCTTTCTTTCTTACGGTTACTTGTTTTGTATATTATTCCCCTTTGATCTTATTTTCTGTCCTCGTTCTTTATTTTTTTCTTTTCGATCTTTCTTCTTCTATCCCTTATCTACTGTTTTCACTTATGTTATCGCTTCGTTTTTTTCACTTTATTTCGTTCTTTTTCCTCTTCCCCATTTGAATTCCATCTTTTTTTACTTCTTTTTTTTCTTTTTTCCTATTTTCCGTTTTCTCCTTTCCTTTTTTTTCCTTAGATGTGTGCGAATAACTAAGATATATTTTTGGAAATACCTCATATTCAAAATAAAGAAAAAGTTAATTAGTATCAAACAATTCTATTTTAGAATTATATTATTGTACATCAGTGTATTATATATAATATATGAATGTGTAATACACTGGCATGTCGATGTTATCGATCAACTGTTACTATAAACTGAGATCTCATCAGGCAGAGTTAGAATCCGATCTTAACCTCAGATCATATTTGGAGAGAACCAAATATGATCTGAGGTTAAGATCGGAGTCTAACTCTGCCTGATGAGATCTCAGTTTATAGTAACTGTTGATCGATAACATCGACATACCAGTGTCGCAGATTTTGTACATGTCTGTGTAAAAAAAATTATCATATATAAAGCTCTATTTTGATATTGAGCACTTTTTATAAACCCGGTTAAAATTCTCTGGATTACCACCCTGTGGATATTTTTCACCTGGATTATTACCATTATTATATATATATATATATATATATATATATATATATATATATATATAGTGTATTTAGGCAACATTTTCTTATTTATGCAAAAATTATTATAAATAAGAGAATTCGTCTTTTTAGTTTTTCAATTTTTCTATTAAAATCAAAAAAAAAAATGTCCCATAGATTTTACGAACGTTTTCGATTCTTCGTCGAATCATCTTCAGGTGTCAAAAGCAAATGAAGAAAACAGCTTGAGAAAGGAGATAATTATCTTAAAAGACGGCGGAGAATCGCGCAAAGCACGTTTTTCGCATTGTTACAGGAAAGTCATTGACAATTTAAATTCAGCGACGCTGCAATGGCATCACAGAATAAAATCACATTACGTTAAGCATTTTAAAATGTTGCCATATATATAATATTTTATTTTAATGACCAATGTTAAGCAAAACAAAACCTTGGCAGTACTTATGTTGTTACTTTATCTCGTCTTGTAAATAATGCTTCTTCTTCAGAGTTCAATTTAAATCAGATGATCACATAATATATATATATATATATATATATATATATATATATATATATATATATATTGGATTTTGAATATAAACATGTGTTATAGCAATTTTAAAATATGAATGTAGAGGTGAAAAAGTTATTGTACAACCCATCAAATATAGTGAGAACTATTTTTATACACCTCAAATGTCCAAGTTATCCTATCTAAAAAAAATCTTAACCCTTACCTTAATAAGTGTCCAAGTTATCGTATAAACCCCTAACTCTAACCCTGACAAGTGTCCAAGTTATCCTATCTAACCGTAACCTTAACCCTAACCCTAACCCTAACAAGTGTCCATATTATCCTATGTAACCCTAACCCTGATCCTAACTTTAACCCTAACAAGTTTCAAAGTTATCGTATCTTAATAAAACATTCATGATATCCATTACGATTTACCATAAACAGTACTTATTTATGCTTTGTCTATTTTATCGTATATAAACACGTATCTTCAATAGAGAAGCCGAATTCTTACAAATAAACCTAATTGAAGCTGTTACTCTTGTCAGATGACCATAACTATCCAATGTTGAGTCTGGTCAGTACTTATATACGTTACTTTCTGGTATTGGTAGGGGGCGTAAGTTCAGAAGTTTTAATAGACGAACACTCATAGTCTTCATACCGTCGGGAAATGCGTAAATCCATCGACTCAAGAATCTTTAGTAGAACATCTCGTGTAGGAGAAGGTCAGCTCTCAAATAAGAAGGTTCTTACGCTGCTTATTCCAGCATTCCTCCCAATCGTCTTAGATTTATCCATGGCATTACACATACTCAATGCCGAGTCAAGAGATGGACCCTTGCTAATGCGGAAGTTTTTCTATCATTGTAGACACTCGTGCAGAGGTTACCCATTGTCTTTCGAGAGAAAAGGAGATGTAGCCAGTAAACGGTGTTTCTATTTAAATGAGAACTGTTCGAAAAGAACGAAATGGTGATTAAAGAACACCGCTATTTTGGGAAGCGGTTCGAGGCTTCACATCACCGCGTACCGGATTACCCTAGACAGGACGTGGCGTGTTGCAAATCCTGAAACATCTGATGAATTAATAAAAAAAATCACCGAAGAAGCTTAAAATCGCATCCATATGGTGCAGCTAGTCGAAAACAGCGACGCAAACACAAGAACAGCGACAGAATATTCTAAACCAACGCGCGCTCTACTTTTACGACACGCTCTTTGAAGGAAAACAACTCCTAAAATGAAGGTGGCATGAACACGATCATAATTCATATTTTAAACGAGGTTTAATTTTTGTTATTTGTTTTATTCGTTAGCGTAATGTGCTCTGAGCCATTAGAACGTTCGTTTTTCTTTCATTTTGTTAATAATATCATCAATATGTGATCATATGATGTCTGCAGAAAGAACGCAAGTGAATCAACACGACCCAATGACCCATTTTATTGCCGCTAAATCGACAAACTCTGGCAATCATCCGAAAACTACTTTGTAAAAAGGAAAGGAGAGAGATAGAGAGGTAGATAGAGAGATAGTGAGATAGATAGATAGACAGATAGATAAATAGATAGATAGAAAGAGATAGATAGATTGATATAAATATATATATATATATATATATATAGATAGATATATAGATAGAAAGAAAGAGAGAGAAAGAGATAGATAGATAGATAGATAGATTGATAGATAGATTGATAGATAGATAGAAAGATATATATATATAGATAGATAAAACAGATAGAAAGATATATATATATATATATATATATAGATAGATAGATAGATAGAGAGAGGGAGAAAGAAATAGATAGATAGATAGATTGATAGATAGATAGATAGATAGAAAGAAATAGACAGATAGATAGATAGATAGAAAGAAATAGACAGATAAAGAGAGAGATATATAGATAGATTGATATAAAGAAAGAGAGAGAGAAGGATATATATATATATATATATATATATATAGATAGATAGATAGACAGATAGATAGATAGATAGATTGATAGATATAGCGATAGATAGATATAGATAGGTAGATAAATAGGTAGATAGATATATAGATAGATAGATATATAGATAGATAGATAGATAGATAGATAGATAAATAGAGATAGGGAGAAGGAGAGAGAAAAGAAGAAGAGAGAGAGAGAGAGAAAGAGAGAGAGAGAATTAATGCAAACTAATTCTATCTGCGCATCAAGTGAAATTATAGAGCGGATAGAATTGCATTCGTGACCACTTTATCAATTTGATGATGGAAATATATCACTTCGCCCAAATGAATGAACTGTCAAGCACAACTGACTGGGGGTTGGTTTGGGTAGTTTCTCTGCTTTACGGCATATCACCATTTTATTGGTAGCACAATGAAGACAGAAACAAAATAATTATTGGAAATGATTTATTAGTGAATTTAGTTGTTTTTTTTTTGCGACAAAGCGATCGTTTCATACCGAAGCACTGTACTTTGATTTTCTGGCCTATCGACATTTGATGGGTCTTTTTAGCGTCTATTTTGCGCAAATGTTAACACTTTTGTTTTATTACTAGCGGAACCCGATGCCCGGCGTTGCACGGGAGAAAGTACAACCTATTGCATGACGTCGAATAAAAAAAGAAACGGCCTTTTGTTTTTCTCCTCCCCCCCCTCCCATCTACCGTGTTGGCGAATGTTTTAAATTTCAAAAAAAAGAAAAAAAGTGGCAGAGTAGACTGGGATCGAACGGTAAAACTCGCGATAATGAAACCTACCTTTTTACCGCCTGCGCTAATGTTTCGGCCCACCAATTCATGTGTGAATAGGCCAATTAACCTAACTTTCATTATTGGCATGCGTGTTAAATTAATACCAGGCAAATAATGAATGACAACCGGTGTTTTGTGAAAACTAAACTGTGTTTATTACTTCCCGGTGTCGATGAGTGTAGTCACAGTACACAATTGTTAGGGGGAAAAGTTTTTTCTACCACCTATATGGAGTTGGTTTTTCGGAGAGCCGTTGATGGTGGGCCAAATGTAATATTTAGTGTTAGGTAGAAAAAATAAGAACAAATTCACTAAAACACGCTCGAGTGAATAAGTGTAGTATAGTGGTGAGTTTAGTAGCCTGTGATGCATATGGTTATTTTCCTATACTCCGACAAGGTACAGGGGAAAAATCGTCTCTACTTTATATATTAGAGAGAAATAAAAATCTATTACCTTTCTGCACGCATTTACATATTATGGCAACGAGGCCTGTTTCTTCATGAAGAAACTAGAAAGAAAATGTTAATGGGAAATCGGAATTCTGCATTAAATAATCCGGTCGAATAAGTTGGTGGGAAAGTAAATAAATTATAATTACAGTTCAAATTGTGTTTTCCCCTTCTTCAACAATAATGGGGTATTTTTGTTACATCTCGACTAATGCACCAACCAGTAGTTTCGCCCTATTAGGCAGGGTCGAAAAGAACCTCTAATCTAATAGTTTCAAAACGGTCTATCAAGCTCCAGCCCCTGTCCCATCGCCGCAATGTTAAATCCCTGTGCTTGTTTTTCAAGTACTTCAATGGAATGTGCTCCAACAAACGTGCTGCACTTGTGTCCGATCAACATAAATACCCCGACCAACTAAACGATCAGCAAATTCCCACCCCTTCACTATAGAGTTCTCCAGATGCCGGAAAACTTTCTATGTAATAGCTCCTTTCTTCAAACTGCATACCTTTGGAATTTTCTCTCTGCTCTCTGTCATCATTCTTTTCTGAACGGCAGAAAAGTGGTCTAAAAATGAGAAGGTTTCATTGCCTTATGGGATGCAAGATTCATTCGAGCTGGCTCTCGTTTCAGAAATACACAAAGTAAATGCAGTTCGAGTGACAGAACATTTATGTAAGGTTCACCGAACCCAAGTCTCAATGATTGCCGAAATTAGGGTTTCCAAAACACCAACATATCTTTGTCACGTTATCATCATAAATCAGATATGAATTTCCTTTATTAAGTATTGTACGACAATAAATCATACCGCATTTAACACATCATATTTCAATGAAAACTATAATATAGAAATTGTAGTGGAATTATAGTGAACTAATCGGATTATACACACACATCGACACAGATTGGATTACATTATACCAGTGGTTTCGTATCTCAGCACTAATGGCTTCTAATTGTAAGGATAAAAATACAAGAAATATTATGTAAATATATTAAACCTTTACACCGGTAGTTGTAAACTATGGTCATTAGAATAACTGCAACATCCACCTCCCACACACACATCTATCTATCTATCTATCTATCTATCTATCTATCTATCTATCTATCTATCTATCTATCTATCTATCTATCTATCTATTTTATGTAGGCCTAATCGAAGACTGCTAGTGTCTGTTCTTGGCTTAATCAGAGTGGGAGAAGTCCTTTAAGACTGAGACAATTTATATTTTGTGTGCCAATCCAAAGCTGTTTTTAGTGGTTTAGATTGTTCTCCCATTAAAAAAATGCCCTTGAAAAAGTAGATAAGGAGTACTCCCTCTCTCAGACTGTCGATTTTCCGACCCGCATCCCAGATCGAGTAGACCAACAAGCCTCAATTCTAGACCTTTTCTTGACCTCAATGCCCGAGGCTTGTGTGACGATAGCCCATAGCCCACTCGGGAATGCTGATCACATTGTGTTAATGATACATATTACCTTAAAAAGTCGTCCAAAAGTTGATGAACCGTTGCTCAAAACAACAAGATACTACGAGCGGGCTGATTTTGAGTCAATCAGAGATCACATCAGTGACGCCCCATGGAGGGAAACCTTCTCACTCCCTGCCAACCAGTGTGCAAACGAATTAACTGAATGGGTCAAAGCAGGCATTGAAGCCTATGTCCCTATGCGAAAATTCTTTAGTAAGCATCACTCTCCTGAATGGTTCACTTCGGAATGTGCAGTTGCGATTTCCGAGAGGCAACACGCATTCCGTAAATTCGGCCGCCATAAGTCAGCTACTAATAGAAATAAGTTTATAGAGTCAAGAAATTATTGCAAGGCCGTGATAGTAGAAGCGAAGAGAAAGTATAATGAGTTAAAAAAAAACGCATCTAGTCACAGAAATTAGGTACTCGTGATTTCTGGAAAATCTACACTAGTGTAGTGAATAATGGTCAATCAACGATTCCCCCACTATCAAGCCACAATGATGTCGCTTGCACGGCCACTGATAAGGCTGAACTACTTGTCCATCGCTTCGCTTCTAACTCTACTTTTGACTCAGATAACCACCCCCTCCTCAGATTCCTTTTGATGAACGAAGCCACACTTTATAACCTGGTCATCACCCCATCCCAGGTCAGAGACATCATAAAAAACCTTGACACCTCCAAAGCTTGTGGGCCTGATCTTATACCAGTAATAGTAATAAAGAAATGCTCTGATGAACTGGTCCTTTCCAAACTCTACAATAAGTGTCTAGCTGAATCTTGCTTCCCCGATAGCTGGAAAATTGCCTCTGTGGTACCAGTCTACAAGAACTCTGGGAATAGAACCGA